>PVIH01020771.1:0-31450 GCA_004025045.1 Sigmodon hispidus
TACTTCTGCCCTAACAATGACAGCAGAGGAAAGGCAGACCATACACATGGCGGTCGAGTGGGGTGGGTGGGGGTCTTCCTGGAAGCTCACTCTCTGAGTGGCATTCTCTGAAAGCATTCTGAGCACCTAGGAGGATCTCAGCCTCAATAGTGCAGTTATTGCAATTGAATGAACCTGGCTGGGGAGCAAAGTTGAGGCTAGAGTAGGTAGAAGATTATCAGAGCCCCAAACAAACTCCAGTTCTCTGCTCCCACAGCACATATGGAACAATAGCCTGTGACTGTCTCTGCGAGGGACCGGCAGGCAGCTCTAAGGTGGATTGTATGGGGAGTGACCAGGGAAGAGAGGGAAAGACTGGGGTGTCTTCAAGGGCCTTCATCAAGTCTCTGTCTATGCTCAGGCTCCTAGTGAGATGAGAGGTGACCCATAGCTGAAAACAGCTGCTGGGCTGGAAAGATCTGTCTCCATAACCGTGTGGGGGTGGGGTGGGGGAGTGTCTCAGGCTATTAAGGACTTTAGTCTCCCACAAATCTGCTTTTGTAGCTTTTTGGACCCATGAACACATCTGAACAGAAGCTTTTCAAAATGTTATTTTAATTTCTATTTTATGTGTTTGAGTGTTTTGCCTTTACATATAACACTTTGATGCACGATGCCCTTGAAGGCCAGAAGAGAGTGTCAGATCCTCTGGAACTATAGTTACAGACAGTTGTGAGCCATCACATGGGGGCTGGGAACTGAACCAGTGTCCTTTTGAGACATCAATCTATCCAGCCTTCTGAGTCCCGGAGGCTTTGAAGCCACAAGGTTCAGCTCGGTCTTTGTTCTCTTCCTCCTCAGACCTTGTATGGAGAGGGCATGGAGCCCAGGAGGAAGTAAGGAGCTGTCCGAGGTCACACAACCCAGCTGGAGGTGACAGCCAGTGACAGCCACCTACTCATGTGACATGGAGTGGGCCTGGTCCATGCGGGCAGTGCCAGAGGAGGAGGCTGTGGTGCTTGGCCTCGGGAAGTAGAGGATGGTGAACCAGATGAAGATGAAGACTCCTATAATGAAGAAGGGGTTTCAGTGAGCCCAGAACAGGCTTAGACACAGACAGGGCTCCACTCTTAAAAATCCAAGCATGTCATAAAAGAATTAGGTAAAAAGGAAAACTATTCCTGAAAGAGTCAAATAAAAACCTTAAAGACCACAATCATTGAGCTTGAAGTAAATGGCACACACAGAAGAGGAGGAGCAAAAGAAAGGCATTTTCAGATATATACAACCAAAGCCACCGCACACTGGGCTCCCCAGCCATCCTTCTGTGAAGGATTGCTGCAGGATGCACATCGGCAGGATGAAAGGGAGGGCGTAGTGGAGCATAGGAAACCAGAGCAAGCACAGAACCGACGAGGAAGCACAAACTGTGTGTTTAAAGGGACTTTATAATGAGAACGCTATACGGCAGTAATATCGAGAAGTTAAAAGGTACCGAAGCCTCTGTCGTGCAGGGAGGAAGACAGAAATGCCGAATAACTCAGAATCCTGTCAGAGGGAGACATGCAGGCTTCTATATTAATGTAGCCCATGCAGGAATAGTGATGTCAGCCAGAAGGGGGTGGTGCATGCTCAGAGACAAAGGCAGGCAGGCAGATCTCTGTAAATTTGAGGCCAGCTTAGTCTACAAAGCAAGTTCCAGGTCAGCCAGAGTTGTTATACAGAGAAACCCTGTCTTGAAAAAAATCAAGTCAAAACAAACAGAAAAGGATAATGATGTCATCTCTAAGTTCAAGATACAGTTCTCCCAACTCCAGACCTCTGCGATTTTCCAAATGTGAACTAATAATGATTATTTATACTGGGGGCTTATCTCAGATGGCCCTAAAGCAATTGTGTGTGTCTGTCTGTGTATGTATATTTTTTTAATTGTGTGCATGAGTATTTTGCTTGCATGTGTGGCTGTGAACCAGATGTCTGCAGAATCCAGAGGAAGATGCTGGATTCACTGGAACAGGAATTACAGATGGCTGTGTACCTCCCATGTGGGTGCTGGGAACTGAACCTGGGTTCTCTGCAAGAGCAGCAAGTGCTCGTAACCACAGAGCATCTCCTCAGCCCATTACTTATTTATTTTCTAGTTAACATACAATGAAGTAGATTTCTTTTTAAAAAAAAAGTTTTTATTTTATGCGGCGGAGTGTTTTTTGCCTGCATGTGAGTTCACTTGCATGTCTGCCTAGTGCCAGAAGAGGGCAGTGGATCCCCTGGAACTGGAGTTACAGATGCTTGAGCGCTGAAAATCAAGCCTGGGTGGGTAGTGCTCTCAACCACTGAGCCACCTCTCCAGGCACTAGCGGTGGCCTTTTCTTTTTTTAAAACTTTATTTATTTATTTATTTGCCTTGGTGTTTTGCCTGGAACTACAGACAGTTGTTAGCTGCCATGTGGGTGCTGGGAATCGAACCCGGGTCCTCTGGAAGAGCAAACGGTGCTCTTAACCCCTGAGCCATCTCTCCAGCCCCGCGGTGGCCTTTTCATACATATTTGTTCGAGCTGCTGTCCCCTCCACCTCTCTGTCTCGGCTGTGCCCTTCAGACCCTGCTCCTTTTCATGGCCTGTGTATTCTGTTACCATCTCCCACCTCTTCCTTCAGGCTTTTCCTTTCTATGGCCTCTCTCTAGTTTAACCTTTGCCTACACCCCACATTCTTACTTGTATAAAACCTAAAGCTAGAGCCTCATGTGACAGTGTCTGTGGTATGTGGTCCATACAGTGCCTGTGAAGACTGGCTGCTTGGCTACAGGCACAGATCTTCGTGTGGGCCAGCAGATGCCAATATGTAACTAAAAGCAGGGTAAACATTTGCTATGTCTCCCCCTCAATACCTTAGACTGGGTCAGATTGGCTTTGACTATGTATGCAGACATACTAAACACTTATGGAGTGTTTGTCTAAAATAGCGATTCTCTTTCAAGGCTGATGCAATCGGTAGATTATTAACGAGCATCGTTTGCAGGGTCTTGTTCTAGAAGCACTGGAGCAGTGCTGGCCGTCTGCAGTTACACATGAAAACCTGGCACAGCCCACCTTCCTTTCTGACCTGTTCTTTCTCCAAGTCTTCCTCTCCTGCAGTCATCTTGCATTCCTGGAACAATGGGTCTAACAAATGGAAATCTTTTGGCAAAAGTTGAGGCTACCCCAAGGCAGGAGCCACTTTCTTATTGCAGACAGTTGCCTGTATAACTGTGCTAATAATTAACAAGGTCCTGGCTGTGCATGCCTTTGTGTAAGGCCAAGACTGGCATTGTCCTGGAGTCAGGGCAGAGGATGCTGTTTCTCTTGCTCCTCCAGGACAGCTATTCTCTGTATAGGCCTTTTCCATTTCAGCTGGTTGACTGTGGCAAGTGGCTCTGTGTGCTCTCCAGGTGAAGCCAGGCCTCGGGTTTAGGACTCTGGCAATACGCCAGTGTATTGAAAAGCTCCTGGATCCCACCCATGTACTGATTCATCGTGAAAAATGGGGTGAGAAAGGCACAAGGCCTGTTCCAACTTAGAGATAAATGAGAATCAGAAATTTGAATGTCTGCCTGGATGGTGGTGGAATGATTAACATTGCCAACTTGGGGGGCTGGAGAGATGGCTCAGAGGTTGGGAGCGCTGACTGTTCTTCCAGAGGTCCTGAGTTCAGTTCCCAGCAAAACCACATGGTGGCTCACAACCATCTATGATGAGGTCTGGCGCCCTCTTCTGTAAAACTGTATGCATAATAAATAAATAAATCAAAAAAAAAAATTAAAAAACAAAACAAAACAAAAAAAACATTGCCAACTTGACAGGATCTAGAATCATCTATGAGACAAGGTTGTAGGCTGTTTGTGAGGCATTTCCTAGATCAGGTTAATCCAGGTGGGAAGACCCAGTCTAAAAGTAAGGAGCACCATTCCAAGAACCTGGAAGAAATATCAAAACAGCCTGGTGACATGGGTCAGTGGGTAAAGGCACTTTCCAGAAAACTTGGTAGCCTGAGCTCAATACCTGGACCCTCCTGGTGGAAAGAGAGACCCAACTTCCACAGGCTGCCCTCTGACCTCCACATGTGCATGCACACATACACAAATACATAAATCAACAGAACTTTAAAAATTAAAAGAGAGATCTGAGTACCCGCACCCATCTGTCTCTCTGTTTCCTGATGCAGATATGATGTGACCAGCTGCATCATGCCTTCCCCATCCTCTGGAAATATGAGCCAAGATAAGGCTTTTATTAAGTTGCTTTTGTTGGGTATATTTTTTGCAGCAATTAAAAAAATAACTAACACTTTAACATTTTCTTTAGGATTCTATGTCATGTCACAATAAATCACATGACCCTGCATTCCTAGTCAGAACTGGTTAGAACTAGAGATAGTCATCTGACTCAGAATGCAGAGGCTTGACACAGCCATGTTAGTCAGCCATTTTGGAAAGCAGAGAAAGAAGGAAGAATTGCCACAGAGGCTAAATAAGAGACAACATTGCGTTCCAGAGCAGAAGGTGGGTATGTCTGCTTTGATTTATGTGGCTTTTCCTGAGCCTGACTCCTGTGACACCAGCCACCCTCACTGCTCTGGATCCCAGAAGAGTCTTGGATACCTAAAATTAGCACCTTTGACTTGAGGTAGCTTCTGTGGAATCCCGTGTCCTGCAAAATGCCCTCCTTGTCCCTCAGGTCCCCTGGTGTCAATGAGACAACCTGTGATCTCCCTCAAGCCTCACCTTGCAGGGAGTTGAAGAGGGCGAAGATGTAGATGGTGGACAGGCCCAGGGGTGTGAGAACGGCCAGCCCCCAGGTCATGCCCACCAGGCTTGAGAGACCCAGAACAGTGAAGACAGACTTCCAGGTCTGCCTCTGTTCTTTGCCTGCTGTGACACTGGACAGAGTGAAGACCTTCCAGGCCACCAGAGCCAGCACCACAGCACCAAAGAGGAAGGTGACGAGGAAGTACCCGTGGACAGTAGCGTACAGGGCAGGCTCTTTCTGGAACCAGCACCTGGAGGGGGTGGATAGCCGCTGGCGCTGGGGAGGAAACCCCTGACCACTGAGCCCCAGGAAGCTTCCCTGGCTGATGCGCAGAGGCCAAGAAGATCCCCTCACCCCCACACACTCGCCCCCACTGCCTCTGCCTTTCCTGGGCCTCCTCCTTTATTTCACTTACTGACCCTAGGCTTCCATTTACCTCCTGTGCCATAAGCCAGCTGGATGTGACTATCTTTAACATTGCTATTCTCCTTCCTTTTCTTCCTCCCATGAAACCAAAGGCCTTCATCCCTCTGTTCCCCACAGCTCCACTCACAACTCCAGCGTGGTGCGGTTCTCCTGGTTGCGGATGGTGTACACACCGTAGCTGTTGCTGCTGCCAGTACCGATAACCATAAGAGCAGGCAAGCCTGGGGTGAGGGAAGGAAATAGGCATCACCAGGGTTCCCTTGGGATTCCTGAAACTATCCATTCCTCAAGGTTTGGGCTGCCCTAGGCTCTTTCCCCTCAGCCCTCCAGCCTCCCTTCTACCCCTCCAGCCTGCGCCTACCCCAGCCCAGCAAGCTCAGCTTCAGGAAATAGTGTCCAAAGTAAGTATTGAAGACCCTGATGGCCAGCAGGTAGAGGTGGAAGGCCTCCAGACACATCCAGGTGAAGACACACAGCAGGAAATAGTGGAACATGGCAGCTCGGATCCAGCAGGAAGCTGGGGCACCTTGAGAGCTGCTCCCCATGTTGATCAAGAAGGTAAGATTCAGGAGAAACAGGCTGCTGCTCAGAGCCATGTGGATCTTGGGGGCATCTTCAGACTTGAACCTCTGCAGAGAGAGCCTGGGAGAGAAGACCAGGGAGCAGCCCCAAGGAGCCACAGGTGACATGGGGTGCCTAGGTTGGTCTATCTCTCTGCCACAGTCCTATGCCACAGCCAACTGCTGTCATCATCCTCATCATCATGGCCAGCTCCTGTCTGACTAGTCAGGCTCCACTTTTGCCAGTGGTTAGAGTGCAAGCACTCAGGTTCAAATCCAAGAGCCCTTTCATGGCTCTCTGGGTTGTGTGGGTGCTGGGTCCTGCCAGCCTTACCCTTCGACACATTCCTTGGCTAAACTGTGGAAGCTGTAACAATGAGGGGGTTTGTTTTCTTATGTTTCCCAGGCTTGACCATGCAGATATTTCCCAGCAGCACAATGAAATTCTCTGCCATCCCTTGCCACAGGAAGTACACTCATGCTGGGCCTCTGAGTTCTGCACAGTGGGCAGGGTTCTGGGTATGTTAGTTGTGTGAGTGGATGTGGATATGGGCAAAAGGATGAGGCCTAGAATGAAGCAGTGAGAGGCTTAGGGTCCCAGAATCTCTACCCAGTGCTCCTGCTTCTCTGTGGGGCTTCTCTCCACTCTGAATTCCTAGCTAATGAAGTCTAAAAACGTTCCCACTCAAGAGACAGCTTAGAGTTTTCTGGAGTGAAGATAAGAGGCAAGGTCTACCTGAGCTGTTAGGCTGCGATGTTGGGAGCTGGCAACAGTTTCTTCTGACACTGCAGGCTCAGCTCATGGACCCAGCAGCATGGCCAGCTGGCAAAGTACACTCATCTCACTGAGAATGAGAAGGGGCCGGAGATTGTGTTCTATGCCAGTACTTGAAGGTGTGGGAAAGGGGAGGCATGGCATGGGTACAGCTCACAGGGGCTGAAGCCCAGGGTTCCTTGGCGACTGAGGCACAGAGGCACATGATAGTAGGGATCCCTGGACTAAAAAGATGGGTTCCCAAAGGATGCTCCAGGTGGGTTTCAGTGAACTTGGTCTCTAGAAGCTGGGGTTAGGGAAGGCTGGAGCAGAGGCTTATCCCATAAGCTTCTCAATAAGCAGGTGTGAGAGTTTCTTGGCCAGAGCCTGGCTGAGGAGAGCCAGTTGGCAATGCTATCTGTCCTTTGTGTCTGTCCAGTGCCTGTTCCTTGCTGGAGAAGCTTTCATGTCCCTGAAGGAGCACCCTTCCTCATTTCCAGCCACAAGAAACTAAGGAAGGTGGTGGCTAGTTCCTTGTCATTTAAATCTAAGAGTAGCCAAATGGCTTGGCCGGCCTGTGTATTCTGCCTTGTGATCACAGTGACCCAATCAGTCATTGACCTGTGATCAAAGTCAGAACCTAAAACAACTGGGTATTCATGAGATAAACATGCACACACATAGAACATCCCACAGGGACCACATGTCTAGCTAATGCTGAACAGTGGGCCATGTAGTTAATTTAGACAGACCTTGCAAATTAACTCCCTACTCCTGTGTGGTCGTGGGCACACAAATACACATGCACACACATGCATGTGTGTGCACACACACACATACACACATGCACGCGCGCACACACATAAATGAATCTAAAGCAGTGGAACCAAAGGACTCCTAAGACTACTTAACCATGCTGTGCCACTGACAGTTTTCTGGCTTTGATGATACTCTACAGTTACACATGACAAGATACTTGGGGAAGTTCCAGGAAGGAACCACAGACTGTCTATGCTATTTTTGCAGTTTCCAGTTAGTCTATAATTATTTCAGAATGTTTGCTTTTAAAAACCTCAGTTCTGGAGCTTCATCTTTGCTTGGCTATCTACAGAGCAGTTCTTGAGGAAAAGGATGAAATTAGCATCCTGACAAGGGAGAGAGAAAAGCTGTGAGAGGCAGGGGCCAACCCCTGGGGCCTTGGCTGCAGCCCTGAGTTCTAGCCCTGCCTGGCCACATGCTGTGAGCTTTCTAGTTCCATGAATCACCCTGAGCTTCTTCCACTTTCCTACATCCACCTTGCCGGGGCCTCAGGACCACAGACGACACAGAGACTACAGGACAAAGAACTCCAACCCTTTCCTGCACTTCTTTGAGGGCAGGAGGAAAAGGGGGTGGGGCCACTCACCTGAGGGCAACATAGAGAACCATGGTGAAGGCCAGGAAGACCAGGGAGACTCCACAGCCTGCTTGGGAGATTCGAGTGAGCGTCTGTGCTGTGGCCCGGTCCAATGTTGGCCTCTGTAGATGACCCCAAGTTCTGGATCACATCACTGAGAGGCCAGGCTCACACATCCCCCAAACCCCGGCCAGCCAGGAAGCCTCTCCCAGGACAGAGGCTGGACCGCTGGGGTCAGGATGGCATGGGCTATTACCAGCAGTAAAGCGAAGAAAGTCAAGTGGTCACAGTGACAGACGGTCTTCTCATCCCCTAGCTCTGTGGAGCAGCCTTGGGAGTCCCAGTCTCCTGTGGGCCACCAAAAGGTAAGGGCAGAGGAGGGGGGAGGGGAAGAGAGAGGGAGGGCCTGCCTCTACCCTCACCTTCAGCCCTACGGAAGCCTGTAACTTCCTTTTTCCTCATTCTAGAAAAGTCTTCCAGACCTACCTTTAGCCCCATTCCAGAATACACAAGTGAGGACCACATTCTGAAAGCAGAGAGCGGAAGTCAGGAGCGGAAGGAGGGAGAGCGGGAAGAGACAGGGTGCACCCAGAGGTCTGCATGTGCCTTAAGAGGAAGACCTCTGTAGGCTACATGGGGAGATTGATTGCATCCCTGGGAGTCGATGATCCCTGGACCATTGTTGTGCATGTGGGAGACACAATAAATATGGCACAAGAGGTTTTGCCTACCTGTGCATGCGTGCCTTCCAGATCATTGCCTGACAGGTTTGAGAAGCATGAACATAGAGGGGTTCTCCAGGTCCTCACACACTTATGAACATGGAGGGGTGTGTGTGTGTGTGTGTGTGTGTGTGCATGTGTGTTCACATGTGCAGGGCAGACTGTCCATGACTCAGATGGTTTCTTCTGGGTAAGGGGCACAAGGTCCCATGCATGGCCTCTCAGGGCTCATGCACTGTTTGCCGCCCTCAGTAAGTGCCAGCCCAGGCAGAAGACTCACAGGTGGCTGCTGCTGGTGGGAGAAGGTGATCTCCACAGGCTCCGACAGTCCAGTGGGATGCATCTGGCCCACACTCAAACCCACCATACGGTTGTTCAATACTCTGCTGCCATCATCCTGCAGGAGCTTGGGGCCCTGGGTGGGATTGGAAGGGTCTAGGCTGTAGGATGGGCTGACATCACCTGCCCTAGATAGTGGTCTAGGGAGCTCTAGGACACCCTTCGCCTGGAGTCAGTCTGAGACTAGTGGACTAGGGATCCAGGGACTCAGGAGCTTAGGCAGCCTTCTTCTAGCTGCTCCCTGTAACATGCTAGGGTAGGCTGGGCTCTAGGCTCAATGTTACTTTGCTGAAAGCCAGCCTCTAACATTTCTAAACTGGAAAAACTTGAAGCTAAGATCAGCCAGCAGATGGGATAAATGCTAGTGAATGCCTCCAGGTGAAGAGATGCAACCAGACCCAAGGGTACATATATCTAAGTTTAACTAGATGGATGCTTGCCTCGGGAGCACACATCTGGCATGCATTGTCAAGACAGAGCATGTTTGTCTATGTAGACATAGTCATATCTGAGCACACTTGATTATATGAACTCGGGAATACAATGCAAGGACATACATGCATGCATGAACACACTTGGACTTCATACACAGCCAAGAGATGCTGATGTCAGGATATCGGAATAGTTTTCAGACTGCAGACTGTAGACATGGCTCTTGGATGATCCAGCTGCCTTAGAGTTCATCTTAGGGTCCCTGGCCCCCTGAGTATTTAACTGCCGCTTCCTGAGCTCCCGGCATGCCTCTTACCTTGAAGACATCCCCTGCACCAATGTTCAGAATACTTATGGCCAACCGGACTGCAGATCTGTTGCCAGGCAGGAGGGCTCCAAACAGGCTCTTGGGAAGTCGGACTCTGTCAGTGGGCTGGACCTCACCCTGCATCACCTGCCTGGGGATCTGTAACCATGGACCAAAGTTCTTACCTTACCTGGGGGATTCTAGCCCCAGCTCAGGTGCTGCTACCATCCAGTTGGGAAAGAAAATGCAGAATACCAGGAAACAGGGCAGCATCTGAGGACTCTTAGTACTGGGGTGGGGTGGGGGGCAGAACGCCTAGCTCAGTCCAGGCTTGGCTCCTCATGGGCTGGGCAGGTATCAACAATGGGACCTCAGTTTCCCCATCACAGAGTCCAGCTGAGCAGGACTGTGTTGGGACAGCCATGCCCTGCTTTGAAGTGTGGTGAGGGTGAGTGGAGAACGTCCTGAAAAGAAGCAAGGGAAAAGCAGTAGTGGGGGCTGGAGATATAGCTCAGAGGTTAAAAGCACTGACTGTTCTTCCAGAGGACCTGAGTTCAATTCCCGGCAACCACATGGTGGCTCACAACCATCTATGATGACAGTTGGTACCCTCTTCTACATACTATATACATAATAAATAAATAAATCTAAAGAAAAAAAAAAAGCAGCAACAACAAGGGACTAGTGTCCACCTTGAGTGTGAAGTCGTCCTGCCCAACAGTGAAGTGTTATAGAAACTGGGAATAGTTAGAATGTTAGAACACGCCTCCCCAGAAATCCCCAGGCATGCTTTGTCTACTTTCTGACCTCCTGGCTCCTGGGGCTTCAGCTTGGACCCGCTAGTTCTTGCTTCAGAAGGATCCATGCTCACGGGAACAAAAAGCTAAGAGTTGGGGGCTGAAGCCCTGGTTTCACCGACCTAGTCCAGATCTTGCTAAAAGGCCATGTGGGTGATGTCTTGGGCCAGTGCATACCCTACCCAGAGGGCACAGCATCATAAAAGGCTGAGGAAGTTGGGTGATGAGCAACTTAGCCAGATGCCTGAACTTCTGTTCTCTACTTTATCCCTTCAGGGGGCCTGGGACTTGCTGAGCCCTTGCTGGACCCAAAATTCCTTGAGTGTTAACACAGATGCTTTTTCTGATATGGTTTTGGGGCCGAGTTTATATGTATAGCCTGTGCTGGCCTGAAGTTCAGAAGCAATTTTCCTGCCTCTGCTCTCTGAGTGCTGGGAGAATGAGTTTGCATCATTCTGCCTGGCTTCTGATACTCTTTAAATTGGACAATATTCCCATCACTTACAGGCAAGAAAACTGAGGGTCAGAAAAGTAATGTGCCATGACGGCAGCGGCTGTAAGGGCAGATGTGGTGTTTGAATCTGGGCCAGTGTAAATCTAGAGCTCTCCTATTCAGTTGCTCTAAGGCCATGTGTGCCCTTACACTGACCTCAGATGTGTGCTCTAGCAAAGAGGTTAATGGACATGTTAGGCTTGGAGGAGCCAGAGACTCATCCTCTACATGAGCACTCAGGGCCTCTGGGAGAAAGATTTCCTGAGAGCATCAAGGGCAGTGTAAGAGGGCCAGTTCAGGATCTCCCAGAACCCTGGCTAATCCTCCACCAGGTTCCTCTCATTCAGTTAATTCACTGGCCCCATAAATGAGTGACAGAGCTATGCTGAATAGGACTTAGGAGAGATTAGCTTTGAGGAACACTGGCAGTGCCCGAGTTAGCCATTGGGAAGCTCTTTACCTGAGAGGGAATCAGGGAGAAGAGCAGGTCTTCTGAGATGTCTGTGCTGATGTTCTGGATCAAGGCCTTAACAAAAGGCATGTCCACAGTCTCCATGGAATTCTCCAGCAGGTAGGACTCATAATTCAGCCAGTATCTGCAAGGGGCAAGGGATCAGGGGAAGAGGAGCTTGCAGACTGAGCCACCCAGTCACCAGGCTCGTGGGGTGATAATCAGAGACCCTGGATTCATAATGTGAGGAAGAGGCTTGGGAATTGATCTGGGAATCTGGCTAAAGATCCCTCTGGATATCGTAATGTTTGTCTCTAAAAATGCCTCTTTATTTTGTGCGTGTGAGTGTTTTGCCTGTGCATGTGTATGTGGACCATATGCATGCCTTGGCACCCAGAAAAGGGCATTAGGGATGGTTGTGAACCACCGTGTGCATACTGGGAGCCAAACCTGGGTCCTTGCGAGAGCAACAAGTGCTTTTACATGCTGAGGCATCTCTCTAGCCCATTCTTATCTTTTAAAATAGTGAAATATCATATACAATCCATATATTAATCATTTTAGCACACACACAGTGCTCTGTAACAACCACTATCATTTACCTCAGAAGTGCTTTATGCCTCTATTAAACCCCCATCTTCTTTAGACAAGGTTTTGTGTAGCCTAGGCTGGACTAGAACTCATGTAGCCAAGGATAACCTGAACTCCTGACCCTCCAGCTTCCTCCTCCTCCTCCTCCTCCTCCTCCTCCTCTGGACAGCTTGTGTTATCCACACTCATTTTACACTGTTATGCTTTTTGCTTGATAGATAAGCATTTTACCAACCTAGCCACATCCCACCCAAACTTTGCCTGTTTTGAATTTACAGAACACTGAAGCACACACTATGTGACCTTCTGAGTCTGGCTTCTTATGCTTAGCACATTGTTTTCCAATCATGATTGCTGAAGCCTGGATTGTGATTTCAGTCCTTCTGGATGAAACACACCCATCTACTGATGGAATGTAGATCTGTTCATCTGTCCAATAATGGGCATACAGATGCACTCCTATACCAATGAGCACATATGGATCTTTGGATACCACCATTGATGGGCATATGGACTTTTACGTCCATTCTCTGATGGACATACAGCTCTGTGTACCCACTGATGGCCATTTGAATATTTTTCACTGTGCTGGACACTGTGTTTTTGTCAAATTGGCACAAAATAGAGTCACCTGGGAAGGGGTTGAGAAATTAAATACATCATATTGTTCTGTGGGCATGTCTGTGGGGCACTTTCTTGACTGAGGACTGATGTGTGCCTGGTTCACTGTGGGTTCCACCCCTGGACAGGTGATTCTGGGTTGTATAAAAAAGCAAACTAAGTGAGTCATGGAAAGGGATCCAGTAAGGAGAATCTTCCAGATTCTCTGTTTTCGTTCCTGCCGCTGACTCCCCTCAGTAATAATGGACCATATTGTGGACACAAAAGCCAAACATATCCTTTCTTCCCATAACTTGCTTTGGGTTGCGATGGTTATCACAGCAACAGAAAGCAGACTGGAACACTCACTCACCTTTCAGCTGTTGTGGATAGGACTGCTGTACAAATTTGTGTGTAAGTGAGCGTTCATGGAAATTTTAAATTTAAATTCTTTGGGCATATACACAGGAGTAGAATTGTTAGGTCATATGGTAATTCTCTATTTAGCTTCTTAAACAGCTACCAAATGGTTTCCCACAGCAGCTGTGCCATTTCACACTTACACCTGCAGTGTATGAAAGTTCCAGTAGCTTCATAACCTTGCCAAGACAATGGTTTTGTTTTGTATTAGTATTAACTATAGCCATACTTATGAACAGAAAGAGGTGTCTCGTGGTGGCTTTGATCTGTAACTTTCTAATGACCCAGGGAGGTTGAATCTTCTAATATGCCTTTGGCTTTGCATATCCTATTTGAATAAATCTCTTTGGGAACATTTATTGAGTGCTAAATTTTTGTATACTAAAAATTAAGTGTTTGAAAACTGAGCCGCAGACCATCAAGTTGCCCCAGTAGACAAAGGCACATTCTGAGCAAGCCTGATGACATATGTTTGATCCTGGAACCCACATAAATGTAGAAAGAGAAAACTGACTTGATAATGTTGTTGTCTGGCCTTCATAAGTGTGCTCCACCACATCATAAACACAATAATAAACACACATGTTGGAGTTTTCTAAAAGACAGGCCTCATTAGCCTTGGATGGACTAGAGCTCACTAGGTAGATCAGACTGCCCTTAAATTCATAGATACACTCGCCTTTGCTTCCCAAGTGCTGGGATTAAAGGTGTGTGCCATCACACCTGACTTAAATAAGCGTGTGTGTGTGTGTGTGTGTGTGTGTGTGTGTGTGTGTGTGTGTTTATGAGAAAGAAAACTAAGTCAGGTGATGCTGGTGCACTCATTTAATCCCTGCACTTGGGAGGCAGAAGGAAGCAGCCATCTGAGTTTAAGGCCAGCCTGGTCTATAGAGTGAGTGCCAAGACAGCCAGGGCTACACAGAGAAACTCTGTCTCAAAAGACAAAGAAAGAAAAAGAGACAGAGAGAAAAAGAAGAAATAAGAAAGAGAGAAAGCGAGAGAAGAAAAAAGAGAAAGGAGGAAAAGAGAGAGGGAGGGAGGGACTGAGGGAGGGAGGGAGAGAGGGGGGAGGGAGGAGGCGGCTGCCACGGAGACAGGTGTCACTCTCCGTGGTGCTGAAGTTAAACAGCGCCCCTGTGTCTAGGTCTCCTGGGACCCTAATGCTGCCTTCCTGTCACTGGAATCCCAGCCATGCACACCCCACATCTTGCTTAAAATCTTTTAAAATGACCTTTATTTATTTGTACTGTGGGGTGACACTGCACACCACAGTCTGCATCTGGAGGTCAGAGGATAGATAACCTGACTGGCTCTCTTATTCCACAATGCCGTCCTAGGGATTGAGGGCAGGAGGTCAAGCTTGTGTGTTGGGAGCCATTTCTCCCTCACTCAGTTTTTAAAATGTGGTCCTGGAGACCAGAACTCGGTTCTTAGGCTTGTGCACCACACCCTTTGCTATCGGGGCCATCTCCCCAGACCTCCATTCACTATTTACCTTCCAAGAGCCCTGGACAGGTGAAGGCGGGGGTAGTGAGAGGAAGCAGAGGGCAAGAGGGAGACACCCAGACTGAGGCCATGGAGATGAAAGGGAATCCCTCGCCCTCTCCCCTTCTCTCCCCCACTTCCTCCTCCTTCCCCCCCCCCACAGTGGGGATGGAACACACAAGACCTCAGGCATATTATGCAAATGCTCTACCACTACACTCTACCCCAGCCCTTGCTACTGGTTTTGAATAGTTATTAAGGAGAAAGGACTTTATAGAGACAACAGAAAATAGATTGCAGAGTAGAAAAATAAACCATGAAAAAATATGCAAGTATTATTGGATGGATACAGCATAAGAAAACCATTGAACCAAAAACAGAGGTTTGAGGCTGTGGAATCCATTGAGCAACACGTATTATCCTGCTTTGATTCATCTTTAATAGTCGGAGAAGTGTTGGCTTTTACTGATACCAAATAAAACAGGAAATTGTGGAAGTATTGAGATTTTTGTTGCTACATAAAGTGATAAATAGTGTATTAAATATATGTTTATGTATGTTTCTATCTTATGTACTTAAAGACCTTCTTCACCTTGGTAAAACAAGCCAATTCACTGTCCTGAGGAAGATTTCCCCAGTGTGATTCTTGGGTATAGTGAATTCTCATTATTTTATGTTCTTTTGATGCCTGTGTGAGACAGGCCCAGGCTGGCCTCAAGCTCACAGCCACCTTCCTCCACCTCCTGACTGGGATTACAGATATGCACCACCACCCCAGAGCTTCCAATCATCTTGAACGAAAGTGGAACGTTCTCATTCAGAAGTCTCCACAACCCACCCATCCTCTTAATGGTCTCAATGCAGACATCTGCCTCTCCCCCAAGAGGACAGATAGAAACAAGCTACTAGATGGGTCCCCTCCCACACCCACACAGACCGTGCAGACACAACAACGTTGCAGTGACCACCCTGGACCTTCTGGAACTTCTGATAATAAAACCAGAAGGAAGGAGGGGGAGGAGAGAGGGGAGAGGCAAAAATAGCCATTTTATCTACGAAAGTATCTAAATGGCCAGTGTGAGAGCACATGCAAAGACGTTGAGGTTCATTGCTCATGATGAAATGCCAATGGGAACCTCAGGGGATGCTCCTGGACACTCAGTGGCCAGAACCACAGAGAGGCCTTCCACACTTCGGACAGGAGGCAAATGGCACAGCCACTTCGGGAGGCAGTTTGGCAGTGTTTTATGGAGCTCAGCATATATTCAGTGTACATTCCAGCAATTCTGTTCCCAGGCATAGATCCTCCACCAAATGGCAACATATGGCCTCAGGACCTAAATTAAAATGTTCATCGGAACAGTATTCAGACCAATCAAGAGCTGGCACCAATTCAAATGCCCATCAACTGGCAGATGGACAACATAATGTAATATATTTGCATGGGGTAATCAAACTAAAATAAATAGCATAAAATATGGATGAGGCTCACTGTGATAAAGGATGGCAGGGACACTCAAAAGAGCTCCTTTTATACAAGCTGTCCAGAGGCAATCCTAAGGAGGAGGAAGCTGGCCAGACCCGGCTGTGGTGGGGAGGAGCAGAAGGGAGTAATTCCAATGACGCTTCACACACCGTATAAATATTCTGACCCTGAACTCCAGTGGTGAACAGAGCGTGTGGTGTTTCCCATGCATCCATATCAGGACGCCAGACTGAGGTGGTGCGTGCCCGTGACTCCAGCTTGTGGGAGGTGGAGTGGAGGCCAGGGGATCAGGAGTTCCACTTCATCCATAGGCAGTTTGAAGCCCAGGCTATATGAGACTCTGCCACCCCTCATGCCCCAAAAAGAAAATAACACACCTAAATTTTGAAACAAATAAAATGTAGCATGGCAGAAACCAGCACTGCCTAAACCAGGTGTAGTGGCACATACCTGTAATCCCAATACTTAGGAGGTAGAGGCCGGAGGATGGGGGGGGGCAGGGGAAAGGTTGTCTTTGGCTACATAGTGAGTGTGAGGCTAGCCTGGGCAACAGACTCTATTGAGAAAGTGCAGAGGTATAGTAGAGGCGAGAGAGAGAGAGAGAGAGAGAGAGAGAGAGAGAGAGAGAGAGAGAGCGAGCGAGCACTGGCTCACAATGGCACAGGCGTGTTGGTTGGGGAAGGGATGCGTCACTAAGAGCAGATAAGGAGATAAGCACTGGACTTTAAAGAGTGACCACAAAGCCACTATTGTTGTCAGCGCCTTGGCCAGTTGCCTAAGAGACACAGTTTAAAGGAGGAAATATTTCTTTTGTCTCATGGCTGCAGAGAAGAGGACTCAGCCCCCAGGGTGAGTGTCTTTATTGTTCCTCTATTACAGTGAGGCAGGATGCCATGTGATGGATGGAAGAGCTGGTACCTCATTGCAGTGGGATGCAGAGCACCACAGGAACCAGACAAGGCCAGGAGGCCTCTCTCCTGCCCCTAGCAGTTTATTCCAAATTCAGATTCAATGGATATTTTGAACCATTGGCTCACTCAGAACCCTCACAATCTTATTATCTCTGAAAAGGAACTCAGACACAATCTGAGATACATTCTGTCATCTCCTAGTTAAGTCAGCAATCAAGATTCATGATCAAGGGCTGGAGGGATGGCTCAGTGGTTCAGATCATCCATTGCTCTTATGGAAGACCTGCAAAAGTGTGGTTCACAACCATTCTCAACTCCAGTTCCAAGGGATCTGATGCTCTTTTCTGACTTCCACAGGCACTGCATGTCCATGGTGCATGCACATGTGGATATATGTTAAATATTTAATAAATCTTGGGATATCAGAGAGACCACACAGTCAAATCATAGGCAGACAGCTCAGGAAATCCTTGATCCTTGAATACAAGGATAAACAGCTGAGTCAGTCACACACACCTTGAATCCCAGCACAGGGAAAGCCGGGAGTGGTGACCAACATCCTTTATCCAATAACTCCAGAGACAGA
Source organism: Sigmodon hispidus (assembly GCA_004025045.1). Taxonomy (NCBI): domain Eukaryota; kingdom Metazoa; phylum Chordata; class Mammalia; order Rodentia; family Cricetidae; genus Sigmodon; species Sigmodon hispidus. The sequence continues at coordinate 17,520 of PVIH01020771.1, forward strand.
ACTTCTTCTGTTTCTGTGAGTTCAAGGCTACACACCTTTAATCCTAACCTGGATGGGAGAGGGTATATAAGGGCTCTAGAAAGCAGGCAAAACAGAAGCAACTGACAGAAGACAGGCAGAAGAGACCAGGAGTGAGGATAAGAAGTTACAAGACAGTTTGGTGAGAATTGACTGTGGTGCTTCCTCCCTCTGATATTTCAGCCTTTCCCCCGATAATTGGCTCTGAGTCTCATTTATACAACCCAAAATCATGCTATTACACACACATACATGCAAGTAAACACACACACAAAATAAAATAAAATAATAAATCTAAAAATATCTAAAAGCAAATGTTAAGAAAAGTTAACCACCATGCCAGGATTACCAATATTACTAATATCCTCCGTGTTAGTGAGGAGGGGAATGAGAGAGGACTTCCATGCAATGAGAAATAACTTTTCAGTTTTCTGAGGGAAGGTGTTGAAGGATGTGTGTAGTCATATATAAATTGCACCACATTTTAGACAGGTACCAAAAGAGGGTGTTGGATCTCTTCCAGAGCAGTTACAGATGGCTGTGAGCTGCCTGGTGCAGGGAAGTGAACCTGAGTCACCTGTGCCGATCCATCCTCTCTAGCTCCAACATTAAAATAATAATAGTTATTACTATATAATGTCTTGATGCATGGGTTTGGACTTTTGCTTCTGAATCAGGAAAGAGTGTTTATTCTTCTAAGAGTGCACGGAGAAGTGAAGTCATGCAAAGGTAGTGTGACAGCCTGTCAACAGCAACTAGGACAGTGATGACCTCGAGGTGACATCCTGTAGAAAACCATGAACACGAGGTTCAGCACCTGCTGCCTCTCTTCTCCTGGGACATCTGTTCTTCCTAAGATATTTCTACAGAGAGTTTGAGTTTCTGATGAATAGAGGTCACTGTGGGTCACAAAACACACACCAAACACTCCTTATGACCACGGCAGAAATGAGGCAAAGAGCACGCTAAGGGAAGGAAGCCATTCCCAAATATTGTTTGGCTTCCATCGTGTCACCAGGATGGGCAAATCCAGCAAAAGAAAGTGGCTCAGCACCGAGGATGGCTGGCGTGAGATGAGGCCCTGCCTCAGACAGGCATGGGGAGGGCCACACACACCACACACACACACACACACCACACACACACACACACACACACACACACACACACACACACACACACACACACCTCTGGAGTCACAGCAGGGCATCAGGAGGCCCCAAGAAGGTGTGAAAGGGAAGAGACACAAACCTGAGGCTTGATGGCCCTGAACAAACAGCAAGATTTTCCTGTCTGCTGAAGCTGCACTCTCTGGCCCCACCAGCCACGCGGGAAGCTCCGAGGAGCCCAGAAAGAAGACTGCTCTCTACTCACATCTTAGATGTGTGAGCAAGAAACAGTAAAGCTTTTGAAGAACCCAGAAGGGAGCATTTTAGTGATGCTGGCACAGAAAACAATTATTTTTGTTTGTTTGTTTGTTTTCTTTTCGTCTGTGACAGGCTTTGGTTTTATGTAGCTCAGGCTGGCCTCAAATCCTTCCTGTATCCAAGATGAACTTTGTCTCTTTGAGTTTCTACTTCTATCTTCTGAGTTCTGGATTAAAGGTGCTCTGCAGCCACGCCTGCCCGTTTAGATTAGAAATACTTTAAAAAGTCAGGAAGGCTCGGGAGATGGTCCAGGGAGCAAAGATGTCTGTCATCAATGCCCAGAAACAATGTAGATGGCGGAAGGAAGGAACTGACTCCACACATATGCTGTAGCATGCTAATCCCCCTGACATTATACACACGCATGCACAAAATAACAATGCTTAAAGCAAACCTAAGGATCTGATTGATTATATTAACTAACATTAAAAACTTTTAGCAGTGGTCAAAAGACAGTGCTGAGAAAATAAACAGGAAGTCCACAAAGATGCACGCAGAACAGACAAAGCACCCCCAAACCACTACAGAAAATCCAAACAGCTCTGTAGACGGTCAAACAGCCATAGAGATGTCAAGATACATACAGAATAAAGCAAGACACTCAATGTCAGTCATCAGAAAAATGCCATTATAATCACCACAAGGTACCCTAGAAACCTGTAAGGATGGCTAAAGGGACAGGCAAACAATACTAAGAGTTGGCAAAGTTGGGCAACTGGAATGATGCAATCTGTCTGTGGGAGTGAAATTTGATCTGATCACTCAGCCAGTGTGGCTGGAGGTTATCCCACGCCTCTCCTGCAAATCACTAATTGCATGCCTAGAAACTCAAGTTCACTAACAATACACACCCAGATGAAGACAATAGCCATCGCTGATTGATGGGTTAGGGAAATTTTTCACTTCCTTCCTATGGCTGATTTCTCTTTGTTGTCCACTAACATTTATTGATCTGCTGTTATCTGCTAATAATTCCTCCTCCAGGCATTATTCACTCAGTCTTCAGTGACTCTGTGAGGAAGCCTGAGAGGTCCAGAGCAGAGGCTTGAGAACATGGCAATGTGACCGTCTAGACGATGGCAGTAACTATAGCACTCAGGTGTAGGGTTGTGTATTTAACCTCTGCCATAATTCTGTGAATCCCATTTTACAGATGGGTAAACTGGAAGATACCTGAGCACTGGCAGTCTGGGTCCAGCCTGTCACATGGAGTGCATCCTCTAAGCCTTCTACCCAGCTCCTGCCAATTTTGCCCCTACCCAATGTGTAATCATAGGCAAGTTATTTGACTACATGGAACCTTAGTTCTCTCATCTGTGAAATGGGTTGATAACAGGATCTACTTCAAAGCACTTTTTATGGTCTGGACGTCAAATGTCCCCACAGGCTCCTGTGTTTGAACACTTTGACCTCCTCTGGTGGTGCTGCTTGGGAGTTTGGGTATAGATAGCAGATGCAGAACACAAGGGACAGGTCTTGAAGAATACAAGCAAGGCCTACTTTCTAATGGCCTCTGCATCCCATACCCCTCCCCACCATTGATGAACAGCACCCTTTACTGTGAACCAGCCTTCTCCCGTAGGTTACTCCTGCTAGGTATCATGTTCAATGATAAGAAAGGTAACTGAAGAGAGTGTTATGAAGATAAAGGGGTAAACTCAAGGGATGGAGTGGACCACACCTCAGTCCCCAGGGCATTTACTCTCATCTGGGCTATAGGGTAGCAACAGAGGAGCCCTGAACTTCTCGGTGTCTAAGAAGCTACCAGTAGCAGCAGGCAGCGTGGGAAGCATTTTCAGGCCACTGAAAGAATGAAATCAATCTGAACACTGTCTTTATAGCTAGCCTCGGGCAAAGGTTTTTGTTCATCCCTTCAACAAACACTTTCTGAGTCCTGGCTGTAAGCTGGGTACTTTTGTGACACCCCAGCGAGTGCAGGGTCCCTTTCTAAAAGCCAGAGGAGAAGGCTGAGCTACTATGGCAGTGATCGAAGCAAGGACAGCACCTAGCGGCTTCCTCTCCTTCCCCTGCCTCATCTAACCAGCCTCTTTGTCTCAGGAAGCCCACCTCCGGCCTCCCTGGGCCATCTTTCCTGAGCAGCTCCACATACATGACCTGTGTCACCGTCCCTGGATCCTGCCCTGAAGTCCAAGCAATCGGTCTAGAGTGCAAAGTTGCCAAAACCCTCCTTACCTTGGACTATGCCATATCCCTGTTTCCCATAACAGTCTAGCTAACACAGCTCTTCACACCGGACTCCTTGTTTACATTTCCAGTTCTTTCTCCAGTGTTTCATGTTGACATTGCCACCTCCGTCCCCTGCACTTCTTTACACCCTCACATTGTAGGCCCTTCCCTGTACTATGAGGTTAAGCAGCCCTATCCCCAACCATAGAATGATTCATCTCTACATCCCCTAGTCCGTGGTTCTCAGCCTTCCCAGTGCTGTGGCCCTTTAACAGTTCCTCATATCGTGGCGACCCCCTCTCAAGCATTATTTTCATTGCTACTTTATAACTGTAACTGTGCTGCTGTTACGAATTGTAAAGTAAATATCTGTGTTTTCTGATAGTCTTAAACCACCTTGTGAGGGGGTTACCCGGTCCCCAAAGGGTTGGTGACCCACAGTGTGAGAACCTCTGTTCTTGTCAGTAAGGGCTTTGATTGCCAGGGTGGGGCCAGGCCAGGGAGGACATGGAAGTGTGAAGAAGGGAGCAGCGTGTTCTAGTCCCCACAGGGACTTAAAGCTTTCCGGCTTCCCAACAGACCAACAGACCCCTCCTCTCATTCCTCCCGGACTCCTCTCGCCTCACCTCTGCAACTTCCCAACATCACAGGAGCTGTCCTCAGACTGCCCACAGTTGGTGAAGCACTTTGCAATGTCATTCAGGTCAAAGGTGTCATACTGGTAGGCCTCCTTGAACTGGCAGACGTTCCGTGGCCTTTCGGTGATCTCACCTAATGACAGAAGCAGAGAGAGACAGGGCAGGTAGTTAGTGGTGCGCAGTGGACTAAGGAGCCATGGTAACCGCATCTTCATCCATCATGCAAATAGCTCCACCCTTCCAGACTCCTCAGTTCCCAAGAGAAAGAGTCTCTCTTTCCTCACAGGGCTGGTGGGGTGATTTGGAGGGAAACACGGCATGAGATTCTGTAGAGCAAGGCTTTGCATGGCGCATGGTAGTGCACCATAAGAAGCTTTCCCTCAGCACTGACACTCTTGAACCACCTCTTCCACAGCCTGGTTTCCTGCAGTTGCTCATCAGATCCTCTCAGGCCCGGCAACTGTGGCCGACTCTAACTCACGAGTGTTCTGACTAGCTAGACTCTAGCCTCTCAGCTTTGCCTACAGTAGGTAGAGGCTGCAGCAGGCTGAAGCAGGGTGGGGGTGGGGGGGTGAGACAGAGTCTGCAGGGGAAGCTGCTTTAAGGCTAGCTAGAGACCAGCTTCTGTGACTTCTAGTGCAAAGCTCTATGCTGCAGAGCACACAGGCTTCCTGTCACAGCCTAACTGATTGTCCTCAGGAAAATTACTCAATCTCTCTGAGGCTTGGTTTTCTCACCCTTTCTGTTTTAGGGAATAAAAAACAATCGCCCATTTTAAGTATGCTAGACAAAATGACTTTTTTTTTGAGATCTATCTGTCTACATAGCCCTTGCTGTCCTGAAACTCACTTTGTTGACCAGGCTAGCCTTAAACTCACAGAGATCTGCTTCCCAAGTGCTGGGATTAAAGGCATACACTACCACATCCAGCTATGGTGTGACTTTTAATTGAAGTAAAATCCGTGTACACAAGTGTGTGTGTGGTGTAGTGTGTGTGTGTATGTGTGTAGTGTGGTATGTGTATGTTGTGGTGTATGTGTCTATGTGTTGTGGTATATATGTGTGTGTGGTGTGGTGTATATGTATGTGGTGTGATGTGTGTGTATGTGTGTATGTGGTGTGTGTGTATGTGTGGTGTGGTGTATGTGTTGTGTGTGTTGTGGTGTATGTGTGTGTGAGTGTGTGTGTGCTGCATGCCTGTGCAGGACATACTTGCCCACAATGTTGATGGCTTTCTCTATTGCTCTTCATCTTAGCTCTTTGAGGCAGGATCTCTCAACTGAACCTGGAGCTTGTCTCAGCTAGCTCTGTCTGTCCAGAGAGCCCCCAGGAACTTGTCTCAGCTAGCTCTCTCTGTCCAGAGAGCCCCCAGGAACCACCTGCCTCTGTTCTCCACAACACTGGGGTTGCAGATGTGTGCTGCCACACTTGACTTTATATGGATGCTAGGGATCCAAACTCGGGTCCTCATGTTTGACTAGCAAGTGCTCCCTCACTGAGCTGTCTCCTCAGTCCCCAATGTCAGTGTATGTATCTCCATCCCTACTTATGTGAGATGCGGGGGTTGGCATTTCTATCTGCCAACCTTTAGACAATGGTAACAGAACTCAAAAGCCCAAAACAGGGCTGATGAAATGGCTCATCAGTTAAAGCATTTGCTGTGAGAACACGAGGACATGAGCTTGATTTATAGAAGAAAACAACCGACTCACACACACACACCTTGGGCAGGCACCCCCAATAATAACAGAGAAAAATTAAGTCATACACGAGGCCATAAAATAAGGAAGTGGAAGTCCATCTTCTCTCAGGTCCTCAGCCACAGTCTGGGTTGTTTAAACCTGCAGACATTTGTCGTGTTCCCCCAGGCACTGATGTGTGGGCATTTATGAAGGAGATGTTGCACAGCACACCGTCCTCAGACAATTTCTCCCATGTCAGTATCACTTGGTCTATTGATAAATGCTCCCCACACTGCATGTGCTACTGTCTGCCTTCCATTTCTGTATCTTTGTTAGCTTCTGCTAAGACTTCAGAAAACGCTCACATCACAGGAATCTGTGCATCAGATTTTTGCCAGGTGCGTGGGGTTGGGGTGTGGCTTAAGAGAGCTTCTGTCTGGTATGTATAATAGGTCAATCCTAGCATCCAAGGCAGTGAGTGTGGGCAGGGATAGGGTTCACTAAATATGCAACTCAGCATGTAGAAAACCCTGTCTCCAAAAATAAATACAGAAATCACTATTGCTAGGCCTTATCAAATTTCCCTTCAGAAAACACATGTACACACTCCCGCTGAAGGTGGCAAGAGCCAGCATTCACATGCTTTCAACACCTTTATTTCACAGACCTTCTGGTCTCTGCCAATCCAAGAAGAGACCGTCGGTCTTGTTCTAGTGTAAGATTGTGAATAACATCGTTCTGTGTATTTGCTGTCCTTTCCCATGTCTCTCCCTGGGAACTGTTTGCTGGATCCTTTGCACTCTTGGGTGTGGGCAGGGCCACTGTAGTCCATTTCTTTCAAATTGTTTCCCCAGGGGCTGTGACAGAGCCAAGATGTATAGTCCCAAAGGATAGAAGGACTGGGCATTTGCTTTTTAAATATTCTTTGCTGGTGTTCAATTTTTTTTTTTTAAATCATGGACAGTACTGCTTTAAATGTAAAGGAAGCTGGTTCAATTTTAAATACTAGGACAGAAAATAAAATTCCTGATAAAGAAATGGCAGAATTAAGAGTAAACAGTGTACATCTTACTAGAGCATATTTTATAACAGTCAGGTCTATATGGACAGTGCTGTTTATATTTGGCTTCTAGGAAGTGGAGCTGTGTAAGATGCACTGAAGCTGGGTGCTGGGCTTAGACACAACCAGTTTACATTTGCATTCACATAAAATCTGAGGAGGGGCAGAGAGGAGGAGGAAGGTCTTGATGAGGGGAAGGTAGTCAGGCTTAGGAAAGAGGGTGGTGGCCTCAGCGTGGGTGAGAATATCCATTTTGCTGTGGATGCCGGCAAGGGAAGCTCTTAGCACCCAACACAGAAGTACAGAGAAAAGCCCTTGTGGTTCTTTATCCTTGTGGTCTAGGCCAGAGAGACCTCAAACTGAAGGCTCTCCTCGGGAGTTCTGGAACAGCAGGTGTGTGTGTGTACCTGCACACTCAGGGTGGAGACTTAAACATAAGTCTCATGTTTCCTGAGGATTTTGGAAGTCTAGCTGTGAGTTCAACAGCTGTGGGTACAGCAGGTTGGGGGACAAGCCAGAGGTCAGAGGCCATGTGTCCCCTTTACCCTGATCCTTGTCCCTTCAGCCACATTCCATTCCTCTCCCTTCAGGCTCAGGGTGCTAAGGGCCTCCCTCAGCCAAGCAGCTACCCCCCTTTGTGCCCCTTTGGCACCATGCATGCTTCTGGACTGTGTGAATAAAGTGCCACTGGGTAAATGGACAGATGCCATCTGCTGCACCATTGACCACAAAAGACAGAATCTAATGTCTAATATAAATCTGCCAACTCCTGTGTCACTCAGATGACTGACATCTCTCAGTCCTGAGCATCCCTGACACAACTGGATCCACATCACCACTTGGAGAAGCCTTGTTGGCCTGCCCAGGGTTGGCTGACAGCCTTCTCTGCCTCAGAATGTTCTCTGGCCATAAGAAAGGCAGCAGTGTGGCTTTCTATCTACTTGTTTTTGTTTATTTTTTTGAGACGAGGTTTCTCTGTGTTTCTTTGGGGCCTGTCCTGGAACTCACTCTGTAGACCAGAATGGCCTCAAACTCAAAGAGATCTGCCTGCCTCTGCCTCTTAGGTCCTGGGATTAGAGGTGTGAGCCTCCACCACCTGCCTTCTATCTACTTTTATATTCAGAGTTTCCAGTAGCTCAGGCTGGCTTCAAACACACTATGTAGCTGAGGCAGACCCCAACACCGGATCCTACTGCCTCTGCATCCCAAGTACAAGTGTGTATCACCACCAAAGCTGTCCACTTTTGAACCAGGCACTGACTCTGTCCTTTTCTGACTCCCCAGCTTCTAAAGAGAAGTGTGGTTGTATATTGCTAAAAAAATAAACAAACCCCCAAAAGGCTGGAGAGATGGCTCTGTCCTCTGATATTCCAGACTATTTTATTAAATATTAAATATATCACCACAGAGATTTTTTTTAAACCAAGATGCTGATCCATGTGGCTAGTCACATGTCCACAAGTGGCAGACACACAGATGTGGTGATATGTTATATATTTAATAAAACCAGTCTGGAATATCAGAGAAGAGATCTACCCACAGTCAATCCAGGGGGGTCAGAGAGTAGTAACTCCCACCTTTAATCCCAGCATGGGAGAGGAGGAAGTGGTGACCTGCGCCTTTAATCCCAGCAGATCTGAGTTTGAGGCCATTTTGGTTTATACAGGGAGTTCCAGGCTCCCAGGCAGACAGTGGTGGTGCCTTGCCTTCAGTCCCATAACTCCAGAGACAGAGATCTTTCTGTGTTTCTGTGAGTTCAAGGCTGACTACCAAATAGTAGTAGCCCACACCTTTAATCTTAACCTGGATATGATACAACTGGGCAGAGAAGGTATTTAAGGCAGGCATAGGAAGACAGATTAGGCATTAGAAGCAACCAGGAACAAGGCTGAGGGAGCTGGAAGACAGCTGGGTGAGATTTGACTGTGGTGTTTCCTCTCTTTGATATTTCAGCCTTGCCCCGATATCTGGCTCTGAGTTTCACTTATTACAACCAGAATTTGTGCATCACACAGAGAGATGGACACCTAGGATTCTTGTCAAAGTTGAAGCAAACAAGAGGAGGTGGGGCACTGAGATGGGGCACCTTTGCTCCAGAGTCACCACTCAGCAGCCAAGGACACAGAACCAGCATGGAGGTTGGGGTGGCAGCTGACTGTCCTTCGGTAGAGGCAGACTAGGTACCACATGTTGATGGATTAAGTAGTCCATGACAAAAGTAGTCTGGGTCCCGGCTCCCGACACTGATGTCACTGAGCAATGCTGACAGATGGAGAGCCTGTGATAGGCAGGCTATGAGGGCAGGGCAGCCGTCACCCTTTCAGGCTCAGCTTCCAGAGGCCCAGCACCTTTGCCTGAAGCCCAGAGGCTACTGAGTGGCTTGTTTGGCCCCACCATGTCCTAGAATCAGGTTCTAGCCTAGCTAGGATGGATGGACATTTATCTTTTCTCCCCACCCACTCCACACTGTAGAGTGACAAATGGAACCTGAGACCCAGCACGATGGGATTTATTAGGGCAGAGATGACCCAATATCACAAGGCCAAATGAGATGATGAGGTGTTCAGATGCTCTGGCTCCTCACTTTCCCAGCCTATCTGAATCCCTGGGTCTCTTCCCATACTTCCCAGAGCCCTTTGTAGCGTAGAGTCTCACAGGCTTAACCAGAACCCACACGTACTCACCCGAACCCAGTAGCACAAAGAGCAGGAGGCCCAAGCTCCTGGCTATGGCCATCAGTGATCAGCAGAGTCTGGCTGTGTGGCCTCCTGGTCGCAAGCTAACTGGCCTTCCTCACGCCTGATGTGCAGCCACTGTTTCCTGTGGCCTCTCTCTTGATCTTCCTGCTCAGTAAATGGCGCCATCAGTGGGTGGGTTGTGAAAGGTGGATGTGGGGAACAGGGCGGGGCTCTGACTCACATGATCCTGTGACCACCTGCCTATGGAACCGGGCTGAATTCCCATCACCCTTCTGGCAGGCACTCTGGAGCTGGAGCCTAGCAGCCACAGGTGTCTCTGGCCAAAGAAGCCCTAAGGTTTAGAGTCAGACATACCTTCTCCATTTTCCTAACAAGGGTCTGAAGCTCATTCCTGCCTCTGCATGTGTGTTTGTGTATGTGCTTGTATATGATTCCTTTCTTCCTGCCTGGACCAGCAGTGACCAGCTTGGGGAGGGTGACTGTAACTTCCAGCACTGATTACCATCATGTGGTAGTGCTGGTTATCTCCTCCACACAGAAACTCCACATATCCCATGTCACAAGCCTTCCCATACCTTGTGAGAAGGGGCCAAGCCTCAGAGAGCTAGTCATGCACAAGCTGATTGTAGTGTCTGATGATGAGACCTGTAAGCAGCCAAGCACACCCATGAGGCCAAAACCAGGGAAGGGCATATAAATAAGGCCAGATGCAAACCTACCTGCTGGGCCCTGAGAGGGTGAGGCAGTTGACACTGCAGACCATGAGCCTCTCCCACAAGGCAAGATAACGGGGAGAATAAGCTGGTGAGCTAGCATTGGGAACAGGAGTGTGGGCCCTGTGGAGGTGGGAGGGTCTGGGAGAAGTGATTAGCCTGACATATCTGTTATGGCCACTGCCTGGTGACCCTGAGGCTTGGCCCCCTCACAAGGCATGGGAAGGCTTGTGACATGGGATATGTGGAGTTTCTGTGTGGAGGAGATAACCAGTACTACCACATGATGGTAATCAGTGCTGGAAGTTACAGTCACCCTCCCCAAGCTGGTCACTGCTGTTCCAGGCAGGAAGAAGGGGAATCATATGCAAGCATACACACAAACACACATACACATGCTTAGAGAAGAGGTGGATCCTACCACTCCACTGACCCCAAGGAAGTCATGGACAAAACCAGGCCCTTGCTTGGTATCACAGCCAGTCAGATGGATAGAAGACCCTCTTCACCAGCCTCGCTCTCAGGTCCGAGCTAGCTCTGCTCCACTCTGGGGTCTTTTTGGGGAGCTGTCCAGCTAGCTGGACTTTGGCTACCCTTCCTTCCACATGGCCCCCTGCTAGGCGCGTTGAACCTGAGGGGGTGTGAGAAGGGATGATGGGTCACTCTTGTTCTGTCAGAGGTGGGTAGAGAATATGGCCTGGAGTCCCAGGTCAGAAGCCAGAAGTTCCTGTGTTTTTGAGCTTCCTCTGACAGGAAGATGAGAACCACTGGGCCTGTCCTCCTCCAGTCAGCCTCCCTGGCTGCTTCAGGCCTCTCTCCTAGCCTCAGGTGAGGACAAGGAGTGTGGGGTAGTGAGCCCTGACATGCTGGAACAACCCTAGAACAGAACCTGATGATCTGCAGACAGAGGCATGGGGTCCTGTGCTCTTGGGAGGCCAGGCAAGGGCAGCTAGGGTAATAGAAGAGCTTCTAGAAAGATCCCATGAGACCTGGGATTGGCCTATGGTCCCTTGCAGAGCCCTAGGGTCCCCACACTTCAGGGATAACAGAACTTAATGTCCTTTCTACTCCCTCTCACCCCAGCTTGGTCCAGTGTCTTCTAGTCAACCTCACTTGGCTACCCTGGTTCTATCACAAACCAGAAAGATTCTTTAGAGGCTCCCTTGCTTGTCTTAGTGGAAAGACTTTCATCCTAGAAAAAGCCACCAAGACCAAAGGAGCCCTTTAAAGCCATTGGGAGTCTTTATCAGAATCAGCCTTGAGACCACAAGTTCAGGGAAGAGGAAACTAGTGGGGAGTGTGTTTTCCGCCTGTGAGAGGAGGAAGAGGATGTCACTCAGTGGGGGTCAAAGAGATCCCTTCACAGAGACCTAGAGGCCTTACAAGCACTGGGATCCAGCTGGGTGGCCGGCAGGATACTGTTCAGGCATAGAGGTTTGAGAAGGGTTGATTCTTTCTTCATTAGATAAGAACTCCAAAGTAAGCCAGACACGATGGCACATGCCTTTAATCCCAGCACTCAAGAGGCAAGTGGATCTCTCTAAGTCCGAGGCCAGCCTGGTCTACATTGTAGGGAGCTGGGTCATCGTGACTGTGCCTTAAGATGGCACTGACTTCTATTTCCCTCGCCCCTCGTGGAAAAGTGCTCTCCTAGACATAAACAATTCCTCTCTTTCTATAAGCAATTTCTCTGTTTTGACTTGGCTTTGGTCTGAGGCTTGCTACCGCGTACGTGGGCCTATGAGCAGTACCTACGTGGCATATTTTGATTTAGAAGCCCTGAGAGCCTTTAAGTTATTGAGCGGGGTCCCCCTGGGGTAGAAAAAGTAGAAGCTTCTGAAAAATGCCTGAATAAACCATAGAAGGAAGAAGCCTGGGTCTCATGCCTTCCTTGCTGCGTTCGAGAAGTTGGTGCCACCACAGGCTCCAGAACCTTCTTATGGTCGGGGAGGGGGGGGGAGGGGGGTCAACCAGATAGTCGCAGGTAAAGTATATTGGGACCCGTGGTAAAGTGGACAAAGAGACAGTCCCGGTGCTGTGGGACCGGCGTTAAAGCAGACAAAGAGAAAAAAGAAACAAAGAAATAAAAGAAAAACAAAAGAAAAGGTACCAGAAAAAAGAAAAAAGAAAAACAGGAAAAAAAATCGCTCCTATCCATAAATAGGGAGGAGCAGGGGCAGCCACTGACGAGTGAGCTGAACTCAGAGACTCCATGATGAGTCTCAGGCGCTTTTGAGGACTGCTAGAAGGACTAAGATCAAAGACAGGAGTAGAGGGAAAGGAAGGACCTGGGGCAGCCCAGAGTGCAGCTTCTCTCCGGCACACGGAGAGTGCTGCTGACCTCCGGAGAGCAGGCCCGTGGCTCCGCCCACATACTCGGATGGCTGCGGAGTCAGCAGCCCTGGCTGCTCCTTTGTCCTTTGCCCCAGGAATTGTTAGGGACCGAGAAAGCATCTGGAACAATAGCTCCCTATTGCCCTAAGCAAACAGCACCTGGAATCTGACAAAACTGTCTTCACAAACACTCCCCCGAGAACTTCAAGAAAGACTGGAAGTTTTTATGTTGTCCAGAGGATGATAGAGAAGGCAGAGGATTGGCATAATAAAGGGACAGGAAAGAAATATGTCTGAAGTAAAGATGCCTAAGGAATTAGAGAAACAGATTGAAGGTATATAGAATGTTGTAGAAGGTATGTGGAATGTCATAGAAGGTCAGAGGTAATGTAAATTTTGTTTGCTGTGGTTTCTCATACCAGCAGATACTGAATTTAAAAGGAAACTGTGAGATATTGGGTTAATTTGAATTGGTTTTTCTTCATTTTGGAATTAGCTGATGATTCTTCACTGCAAAATGTTTATGACATATATATGGTTATATGGACATGTATGTAACTTAGAATTAACTACATGTGGATGTAAGCTAGCTTTAAATATGTATGTATGTATGTATGTATGTATGTATGTAACTTGGATCCAACTCTGTATGTGTGAATACAACTATAATTGTTAAAATGCTGAAATTAGTTTACTTTTATTAATTATCATGCACTATTGATATTTATATGACAAGAACTTTGGCAGATGACCTAATCTGAGCATACAGACTCCATGCTGAGTGTAAGAATATATTCTATGTGCTGGAAATTTTTTTAACTTATCTGAAAACAAGTTTATAAATATGTAGCCAAGGCTACACAGAGAAGCCTGCATTATATGCATTTTTGTTTGCAAACCTGTAATAGGGGACTATATATTTTTATTTCTCTTGGCTAAATTCCAAGAAGTGAGATTGCAGAGTCATGTGGCAGTTTATGTTTCTTACATACTTGAGAAACTGCCAATGTTTTCTAAAAAGGCTGTGTTCTGGCCTTTAGTCCCTGGTATAGCCAGGACAATAATTTTTCTGCCAGTATGGCACAAGCCCTGGATGTACAAAAGGGCATTAATATTTCAGCTAAAAGGAGGCTTGATGGTGGTCAACCAAAGGATTGACCTGGTTCAAGAGCA
>PVIH01020772.1:0-31448 GCA_004025045.1 Sigmodon hispidus
CCATTGACCCATTAATGCTTAGATCAGTCTCCACCTCTGGCCAAATCCAGTTCTTTCCCCTCTCCCTCAAGAGTGAGTCAGGTGTTCCTCTAGGTGGCGTGGGATCCAAAGGGTCAGTCCAGGGTGTTTCTGATCCCAAGCTGTTCAGTGGTTGTGGTTTGCCGCTTGGGCATGTTTGGCTTTTTTTTTTTTTTTTTTGCCGGCGCACGCCGGTAGGATTTGCTGAAGGATTTTCTTTCTTCTTAAAACAAGAAAGATTTTTATACCTAATGGCAGAGCAAGATTTTTTTAAAAACTGATGTAAGAAACTCTTATGCACCTTAAAATCATATAATTAATAGAAGAAAGGAACTAGAGCACTGAGAAATCTCAAGAGTTACTGTTTGTAAAATGTCCCAGACTATTAGGTACATCCAGAAAGCTCAGCACCCTGAAATTAGTGAAATAGTCCTCAAACCCAGAACCACAGAGCAAACTCACAGGAATGTTAGAATGATGGGGCTTTGAGGAATTTGGACATCTGTTACACAGCTTGCTACTTGCTTTGGGAACACGCTTTGCCTACATGCAAAGCAAGAAAGTTAATGACTCTTAAAAATAGCATCCCACCAAGGGCAGATGGACAGTCAGTAGATAAACACTGCCTAACAAGTGTGCTTTACACTGTTTCTTTTGTGTGAGTAAGTAACACATTCACATCATCATCTATCGTGTCAGGAACTCAGGTTAAAGACACACAATTTAAATGGTTAATAACAACAACTATCCAAGGGTATAATGAAAGTCTATATTTTCACTGCACACATGACTGAAAAGATTTAGGTTTGTGAAAGATATACCTTAAATGGTATTTTCATTTCCTTTCAGGTTTTCTTTTTAATTGTAAACCCTTAAGTAACATTTTAAAAAATGTAAAAGCCATTACTAAACACATACATCCAAACATATTGCATTTTATGCCTTTATATTTAACCTGTTTCTTTATAAGTTCATATAATATACTACTTTTTTTTACTACTTATAGTTACATGCCTTGCTAGATATATAAAGAAAGACATGAGAAAACACTATAAAGCAAGGTAGTTTTCACCCTGATGTAATCATCAACTAAGAATTCTCATTGTATTTTTTTCCATTATTTCCTAGCAAGTTGGATTTCTCTCTACTGTTTGGCATGCTGGCTACACTCACAAAGTATAGTTGTAGTTCTCTAAGAAATTAGAAAGCCCTTTGCTAGAGAAGCTGTACATACTTCTATTGCATGAATTCTAGTTAGTATATAATAAAAACCCAGAGCCAGGAAATGGGGAAAAGCTGGAATATCACAGAGAGGAAACAGACCACAACCAGTTCTTACCCAGCCAACTACTCAGGTCAAACATGTAAATGTTATTTTCAAGAGTCCTCAGCCTGGCAGGTTGCTCCTACAGAATGCCTGGATGTCTGCCTTTTCCTGCCCAGTAGTTTCACTTCTGGGCTCATTTCTGCATGATAATACTAGAGTTAGGATTAAAAGTGTGAGCTGCTACTGTTTGATTGTTAGTCCTTAAACTCACAGAAACCCAGGAAGATTTCTTTCTGTCTCCTGAGTGATGAAATTAAAGGCGTGAGTCACCACTCTCTGATCTTCATGGCTTAACTGTGGGAGATTCTCTTCTTTGATATTCCAGGATGATTTTATTAAATTTACAATATATCAAAAACACACTCCAAAGCTTCCTGTGATAAAAATTCACAAGACTTTGAATTTGGAAAATTTGACACCCTTTGAAATATTTCTCTTTGTCAGAGTAATGACAATAGTATCGTAAAGCTAATCTAAAAATAATAAACTACCACCGCACTGGTTTGTGCAATGTCTTTTCATGTAATGGTAATATCTACAGCCTTGGTTCCATAGAAAGTAAAGGTGAAACAAAACTTGTGCTAAAAATGTTTGAAGGGGATGGTGGTTGCTGGAGAGATAGCTCAGCAGTTGGGAGAACTGTCTGCTCTTCCCAAAGACCCGGGCTTGATTCTCAGCACCCACATGGCAGATTACACCATATTTAACTGTAGTTCCAGGGAATCTAACACTTCCTCCTAGCCTCTTTGTGTATCAGACACGAAAGAGATATACAAAGATATGTGCAGGCAAAACACACATATACAAAAATTAAATTAAACATAAACTTTCTTAAAAAGACCATTGAAAGTCTGAATTTTAGGGGATCAGAGGTTAGGGGAAATGACTTCAAGACCACAAAAGGAGAAAGGGAAGGGAACAAACAGAGCTGAAGAGCAATGACTGAACAACGTGCTTTGTGGGAAAGCAGATTCTGTCTTTGAACTGCTTGCTTACCTGAGGCAAGAAAACAGGGAGCTACAGCTACAGCTTCCAGATTCTATAGATGCCATTGCCCTTGGAGACAGTAACTTCTTTGTACTTTCTGTGCCAATCAGACCTTCAATGCCTCCCACCTCTGTAGAGCTATGGTGTATGAAAAAAATGGATGATGTGAGAGAAGAGATCTGGGGGATATGACAAAAATATACTGGATATATTTAAGGAATTGTCAAAGAATAAATAAAAATTGTTTAAAGAGAATACAACCACTTTGTATTTGGAAGTGCTAGGGACGGAACCTAGATAACCTCACATAGCAGACATACGTATGCTGTACCATTGAGCCATAATTCCTATTACTTTTTATTTATATCTTCTCAGACCAGGTCTAGCTTGAATAACAGGCACAAGCCACTTCAGGAGAGTAATCTGAAGAAGTGTTTTGAGTGAGAGAATGGGGCCTGGAAAGAAAGATTCAAACCAGAGACAAAGCATCGGGTTAAGGAATCTTGACTCATCTTAAAAGATTAATTTTTAAATATTATGAAACAAACTACTCCTTAATGCTTATGACATAATATTAAATTACAAAGCAGACTGTGGTAATATCACATCAAGATTCAAAATGTTATTGGTCAGGAAAGTCTAGGTGTCATATAACAAGACACAATATGAAAGCTAGACATGCCTATAATCCGAACACTCAGGAGCCTGAGACAGGAAAATTGCCAAGTTTAAGGCATTCCTGTGTTACATAGTAAGACGCTTAGAAGAAAGGGAAAGATAGATGGATGGAGGGGGTAGGGTACCCTCAAAACCTCTTAAAAGTAGCTTAAGAATGAGCAACAAGGAGTCCAATGATTAGCCTCTGTCTTCCTTCTTACCCATTTTTTATACTGCTTTGTTGGAATTCAAACATGATTGTCACTCCATTGTCAACAACTGGCCTATACAGTCTCTGGAGAGTCTGCCTGTCCCCACATAAACACAACTGTAAACAAAAACATGTTCAGCAGACATCAAGCAGGTCAAGTTCACTGTACAAGATCAGGCAAAGAAATTCCAGAAGGAATTTTCACCAACATGCCTCTGTGTGCTCAGTCAGTGCTCACTGAGGTCTGCTTGGAATTCTGGAAACTGTTCAGTCCACTACCAGATCGTCATTTGTCTGATTCCATATCATTCATCTTATGTTCCATTTCAGCTCTGGTGCTAACATCACTCATAAGAGTCAACAGGGTTGCAGCCAAGACCATAGATGGCAATCTCACATCTCACTTTGGAGAGATGGGCAATTGGTTGAAGATCTCTTCTGAGAGCGAAGAGGTCATGTTTTCAATTTATTTCACATTATTTCAATACCACTTCAGTTATATATTTCTCCAGGAAACATTATTTATCCAGTCTTTTGAATTGAAACACAAATCTATGCAGCATTCTCAGGGAAACATCTGAGAATCTTATGGATTATTAAACACTAAAATTGTCTTTGGGTGAAAATTAAAGAACATCCTTGTGCCACATTCCTTGGCTCTGTTGAGCCAGGAATATATAGTATTTACTGTGGTGCTTCCTGATGTGAGATTCTTTGATGAGGTCATAAAACCAATAGACTCAGTTGAGAAAATTTACATCTCAGCAGTCTGTGAAGACAACAAAACTAAAAACATTCCAGATAAGCATTTATTGTTCACCTAAGAAGAAATACTGCCAAGCAAATAGATGAACAGTTTCAATGATTGCAAAGATGACAACATTGTAGCAAATTTTTTTGCGAAGGGGGGGAGGTGTTAAGCACACAGAGCACTTAATGCAGCATTTAATGTGTAGAGATGGAGAAAGCTTCCCGGCAGTGGGGATTACATCAAATCCCAAATGTAACTTCAATGCTGTACTAGCTTAACAACAAAAATACAGTTTTGAAGATTAGGGAAGGAATCCAAGAAGAGTCAGCTTGATTTCAGAATCTTCATGATTAAAAGGCATATCGTTCCATATCTCCATTGCATTCATGTTAATGTAGCTCTAAATATGTCATTTCCTTGATTAAAAGGCCAAAGCTATCTGTGTTTTTCTAACAATTTCATGAATTAAAGTCTTAACTTTTAATCATGAAAAAATACGGTTATAGAAACCACTCAAAGTTACTAAATACATACTATTACAGAAGAATATGAGTACATAAATAAGGTAGCAAGCTGTCACACTGAAACCTTCCATGCTGTTTTCTAAATGACATGTGACATTCTAAAACTTTTCTTTATATTCATAATTAAAATACCAAAGAAGTTTTCTACTTATACATAACACTCCTGGGAACCTGCCTTGACTTATCAGCATGGCTTTCATTCTGTGGCAAATAAGTCAAAAAAATGTGTGTTTCCACAACAGACAGTCTGAGGTCCCTTTGGAACACAGTTTGAGAGTTTGATTCTAAATTGTCCTCTCTAATCTCAGAATTGCAAGAAGCAACATCTGCTCTGTAGGACATGCTCAAACCCCACAGTTTCAAATTCTCTATGAACATTTATAGACATAGGGTATCTGTTATCTTTTTTCTGCTATTATGAAATACCCAAGGCAGGCTGCTTTATAAAGAAAATGTTTTTATTTTTCTCACACATCTAGAAGTCAGATGCCTAAGGCTTGACATCATGATAATCTTTTTGAATCAGTCCCAAGACATCACAAAATGACTTGGCTGGAGGCAGGCCTCATACAATTGTCTGTCACTCTGATTTCTCACTCTTTTTGATAATTCCACCAAAATTTATTCATAGAGGCTCTATATAATGATTGCATTTAAACCTGATCATTTCACAGAGGCCCTCCCAGTAAACAATGAGGGTTAATATGGCAACACAATAAGCCTGAGCGCTCTCTCTCTCTCTCTCTCTCTCTCTCTCTCTCTCTCTCTCTCTCTCTCTCTGCCTAGTGCCTACTTGTCAGGTGTTTTCCAGCTCCCTATAAAATAATTCTGCAACCACTGCTAATGCGGTACATTTATGAGGAAACAGGATAGCATATCTTCTGGTCTGTTGAATAATTTCTTATAAAGAACAGGTCACTTTCTTTTTCAAAATTGTATAGTAATCTTCATAATTATGTAAAAGGAAATAATGCTTGCAGCCATGATTGCACTGCACTTTTTAATATACTATCATATATATAAAGATTTCACTTATAAGGAGAGGCTATATTCTCCGAATCCAGGTCCCTGAAACTTCAGGTGTCTACCTTCTTAGAAACATTGAACTCAACACCTCATCATTCTCACCTTGATTTAATATAACTGAGCTTTCTCTATGTCCATAGGTACTCTCCGTTTCTCATCTTCAAGGGTCCCTGTGCTATAAAACCAGAATTGTTGATCTTGCACTCTCTGCCTTCCAGTCATCTTTAATACTGTTAACAGCAGCTCCCTCTGCAAAATTATTTTAGCATCTACTTTCCAGGTTTGTCCTCAACCTCTCAGTTAGTTTGTTCCCTTTTCAATAGAAGAGAATCCCCTATTTATTATCCCCGTGATAACAGGGATATGACCTGTGGCGTGTGGCTAAGGACATTTATCCATAGTAGTCCATACAGATAGCTGGATTTATGTGGAACAGTGTCATTCAGCAGAGAAAGAACAAGTCACAGTGATGTAAAAGACAGGATCTAAATGCACCATGTTGGTTTTCTAACACAATACATTTCTTTTCTCATAATGCCAATAGAGCAGAAAACAGACACAATTGCAGCTAAATTCTATGCATATTGAAAGCCAGATATTTTCAATATTTAGATTCCAGTGGGAGGAAAGGTCTAGTAGAAAGTTTATTTGGTTTGTGAGCACAGTTTTATTTCCATATAGCCTTAGAAGTCATACTACCTTGTTCTTTACAGCCAGCAAGGACTCTAGAGTAAGCTAGCTAAGAAAAAGGAGTCTTACATAACAATGTAATTATAGGGTGTCAACTCACTAAACTTGTCATGCTGTATTAGTTAAATGCACATCATGCATCCATATTGATATATACTGCCTATGGGTGCTTTTTCTCTGATTCAGCTGAACTTGGCATGGCCGCCATTCACATTGTGAATGGAAATGTTCGGCAGTGTCAAAGCCCTGGATGTATTTTTCTAGTTGGTTGATTTAATTTGGTCAGGATTAAGATAATTAGTCAACATACTAATCTGAGTGGCCTGCTCTGCCAGATGGGCCCATGGTGTCACTGAGTCCTGGGCTATTGCTGAAAGCCATGTCTGGGTCTATGGCTCTATGGCAATCAGGGTATGAGTTGATGTCCATGGCTCCTGTTATCACCAAGTGCAAATCCCCTGAGTCTAGTCAACCACCTGAGACCATGTTCTTATCTGTCACTGAAACATTTATATTTAGAATAAATATGTAAATACTGAAAAGGGCTGAAGAGGTTGATAAAGCATAGGAAAACTTTTAAGGTACTAAATTTAATGGTGCTTAATGCAAATATTTTGAATAATGAATGAGGAAAGTTAATTATTAGCTATTTACTCCAAACAACAGGAAGTGGTGTTAAATAACTGTGGTCAAGTACCACTATTCACTAGTATTTCTAAAGATGATATGTGAGTGTGGTGTAAGGGCATAAGCATGGAGTGTACATCTTTTTAGATGACTCGACTGTCATGTAATTAATGCTAAATGAACATAATGCTGACCAGACTCTGAAGGGGATTAGAGAAGTCAAATGCCACCATGTATGTTCAGCTTCAGAGAAAACTCCTAATAGCAGGTGATCAGGAAATCATGAGATAGCCCAAGTGGTGCAATAGTGGCACTTGTATTCTAAAGATAGCCAACAGCCATCTGATTGTACCAAAAACCCAGTCAACTTTATGCCTGGGACTGGGAACTTAGCCAACTGAAAAAGTCAAAGACCTGAGAAGAGAATCTAAGGTTCAATTCCTAATTGTATTCTAAATCTTATGCTGGCTAATATGAGTAGCTCTCATTCTTCATCAAAGAATCTTTGTTTTGCAACAGATAGAGACTATTACACAGTTCACAGTTAACCAAAATTGAAGAAACATGTGACCATGGGAAGCCCATTACCAACTGATACATGTATAACAAAACCTAATGCCTAAAAGTCAGAGAACATCATGGAAGGAGTAGAAAGCCTGTAAGAGCTAGAGAACCAGGATGCCTGTTTTGAGATAGGAATAACACTATGAAATACTAGCAAAAAGTATATGTAATAAGATTACCTGAACAAGACCTGAAAAATGACAGCACCAGTTGACATGAAAGTACAGATGTAGGAACTCTCACAATGTCCTGTACTGTAGTGAAAAGCAAAGTATATTAATTAATGGCTATTAGCAAAGTGAGTTTCAATCTTCTCCTGGGATGAAGACAATAGTAGTCTATCTAAACCCAAATGGTCAGCCATATATACTGACTTAACAAGGTGGTGTGTGTGTGTGTGTGTGTGTTTAACAGTAATAATTTTAAAAAAGGAAGTCATACATAAATTTGGAGCCATCAGAGGAGTTCAATGAGAAGGAGGGAAGGTAAAAATGATATAAATATAGAATTTGTATATGAAATGCTCAAAAAACTCTAAATTGAAAAATTAGAAAGTGGTGATACTAAACTTTAAAAAAAAATGCTGGTACCAAGGCAAATTGTTGTAAAAATTTATGCCAAATATATACACTCTTTAAAAAGATAACTAAAGCTCAGGGAAGGCTATATATTCCTCTAGCTGTAGACCTGCTGAGACCAGAGGATCATCAGCTGGAAGCAGGAAAGCTACATAGTGATTTTAGGGTAGCCTCAGCCACATAGTGAGACCCTGTTCTTACTACCTCTCATCATCAATTTAACTTCAAATTCTATATTTCCAGAATTTGCCAAAGTTATTGGAATGTGCATGTGAAATCATTCATGTTTATTGCAGTTCTTTCTCTCTTTCTTTCTCTCTGTCCCTCCCTCCCTCTCTCCCTCCCTCTCTTCTCTCTCTATGTAAGGAGGACAGGAGTCAATATTGGGTGTCTTCTTATGTTGTTATCCACTGTACTTCTTTTAAGATAAGGTCTCTCATCACCATAAGCATGATGGTAAGACAATTGTTCAAGGTGAGGGATAAAGGTAAATGTGTTGGTTGCTTTCCTTAATGGGGTATTCCTAAGTAGGGACAGAAAACATTTACATTTGGCTCATTGTCTTTTTTATTATTCAGGTTTTTATATAACATAATTATTGATTCTCTGGGAATTTCATATCATGCACCTCAATCCCTCTCACCAATCAGTCCCTCAATATTCACTCCTTATCCCTTTAGCATCCCCCGATAAGCCCCACAAAATTAATTAAAAACAAAACAAAATAAAAATATACCTTTCTTACCCATTTTTCCCAACTTTCCAACAACTCATTTGTCCTGGAGGCATTGGTAGCTGTGGTGTACCATGCAGTATCCCCAGTATATCCTTTTATCCAATCAGCCCCACCCACAGATGTTCATTGAAATGAGTCATTGGTCTGGCTCAAGGCCTCTGGCCTCCAGCACACAATCATCATTGGATGCTAACTGAAGAAATGCCTCTTGCATATTGTGATATTGCCTGGAGTGATGGGGACCCTGTAGCTATTATTCCACAGGGCCTGTCCTTCAAGCACTCCAGTAGTTCATAGATGGGATAGATGTTAGGGTGGGCCAACCCAAGGCCCAGGATGTGGGTCTGGGTGGTAGCTGAACTGGGTAGTCTGTGCCACTGAGACAGCCCCCCACAGGTGAAACACAGAGCCAGCTCTCCTAAGTCCATTATATCTGGGCCAACTCTTCCATGCCTGTGGTGAGATATGGGGCCATCTCTCCAGAGTGCAAGGTCAGCCAGCTCTTCTATGAGGATCAAGGAAGCTCTTCTGCTGCAGTGTCCAACAAGGGGCAGGACCAGCTATCCTAGGGCCAGTGAATGGCAGAACTGGTTCAAAACAGCCTTTAGATTTCAACCTTCATGATTCCTATGGGCCTCTGAGCTAACACAGGCCATGGACATCAACAAAGACTCCAGCTCCAGTGGGACTACAGACCCAGATATGATCCGCTGCAGTAGCTTGAACAAGGACATCACCATGCTCCAGTAGCAACACAGGTAACTGAGACCAGTATGGGCCAAAAGTACCATGTCAGCATACCAAGAGCACCCAAGTTTTCAAAGTGAGCCTTTCAACCATATGACTGGACATGGTCTGAAAAAGTCTTTTGGCTTTACACTTCTGTCCTGAGACAGGTAAGATAAAATCTATAGTATTCTAATTGAGTTTAAAGTCTCCAGTTCTATTTCTATATTAGTATTAGGAACAAAATAATAATAATTTTTAATTAATAATATTTTATATTTATGTATTATGTAAATATTATATAATGTGGTCATTTGAATAGTAATGGCCCCAATGGATGTATGTGTTTGAATGTTTGATCTATAGGGAATAGCACTATTAGAAGGTGTGGTCTTGTTGGAGGAAGTGTGTCAGTCGAAAGGGTGGGCTTTGAAGTCTCAGAAGTTCAAGCCCAGGCTCAGTAGACCACTATCTCTCCCTGCTGCCTGCCAATTCAGATATAGAATTCTCAGCCCATTCTCCAGCACCTGTTGGCCTGCATAATGTCATGCTTCCAGCCATGACAATAATGGTCTAAACCTCTGAAACTGTAAGCTAGTCCCAACTAAGTGTTTTCCTTTATAAGACTTGTCATAATCTTATTGTTTCTTCAGAGCAATAGAAACACTAAGACACACACATACACACACACACACACACACACACACACACATACAAGTAAGAGACTCAAAGCAGATGGGAACCCAGTGAGCAGGTGTTGTTACTGGAGGCTCCCATCTACACATAACAAAAGTTATGAGATGTGAAGAGAAAACACATACTCAGATTTTAATATAGTAATATATATTTGTACAAAATATATATTAATATATCATATTTAAAATATATTGTTAGTTACTGTTACTCCATCTTTATAGGTAAAATATAAACTAAATTTATTATATCAAGACTGACACAGGTGACAGCATAACAAAGGAAGAAAACAAGCCTCCCTAGAAGCAGACACCAGTCTCTCCATGAAAGTGAGACCATGAACAACTGCCATTTGTTTGATGTCTATTCTCCTTCTATTATAAAGATTTTTGTCAAAAAAAAAAAAAGATTTTTGTCACCAGAGTTATGGTATACCATACCTAAGATCATTATATTGGTATTCTCAACCTAATGAGATCTACAAAGATCCAAAATGTCACATTTAAAGACAGTGTAGGATCTTTCAGAATCACAATAGTCAGGCCCCTCTATCTCAATCATATCTGCTGTCACAGGAGAGAGACGAGATCTAATGCTATAAGGACAAAGCCTGTCTATTTTCTAATTCTAAACACTTTTTTATGATCCCTGCCTTCCCTGAGGCAGCTGCCTACAAAGATTTAGAGAGAAAAGTTTAGTACATCACTCCAGGTAAATCTAAGCAGCCAAGGTCTAATCAGAAATAAGAGTGAAAGCAAGTGTCTTATTCTGTTACTAGACTGGAGAAGGTTCGAATATGGTAAATGTATTTAAAATGTTCAGCAGTTTATAATTATGAGCTTGTCATTGGAAAGAAGAGGAGGAGAAGGAGAAGAAGAGGAAGGGGGAGGAGGAAGAGGAAGTGGAGGAGAATGGGCAGAAGGAGTAAGTTTTATCTCTAGAAACAAAAACACAAAAGCATCTCTCACTATTAGATTAAGAGAGAGGAAAAAAATTTCTATTCCACTCTAAGATTTACATCCCCACCTCTGAACCCTGAGAAGAGTCACCCTTTTCCATAGATGAATATGCACTCTACTTTGGAAGAGAAGTAAAAGAAAAGATAGCAAGTGGATAGGTCATTTAAAGAATGGTATAAATGACAAGAAACAATGCAAGTCTATTGCTAGAAACTGTCTGGCTGTTGATTCCGCTGTCCAGTTACAGTGTGACCAGACCAAGTGGGGAGATCCTTCTGGACTGGCTGTAATGCCAAGAACCATGGGAGAAATATCTTCTGAAATGTCTTAACCTTTGTTTCTCTATGATCTCCCAGAAAACATCTCTTATTTTGGAGATGGTTGATTGTGGTCATCGACCGAGGTAATTGGAAAATCAAGAATGTTTTCTTGATGAAGTCTCTCATTGGTGGGGAATTAGATTTCTTTCAGACAACCTGTCTGTGGTGTGGTATTGGGTGAAGTATAAAATGACTATTCCAGAAATGCATACATTAATTTAAAGAGTAAAAAATGCATATTCTTTTTAAAGGAAAAAGATATACTATATTTTGTTACTCAATCTAGAATGCAAGTATGTGTCTCAATCCCATATGATACTGTACAGTTGAATGTGTAAACTGTGAAAAAATTAGCAAAAGTAAAAGGTTTCTTTTTTTTTTTTTTCTATTTACCAAATATCCAGAAGATCCACTTTTATTATTCTAACTGCAGTGCAGACAGCCTTCAAAGGCCACTTGGGACATTGGTTTACCTTTTTGTATTCTAACAGAGGTGGGAAGCCATCTACTATACAGTATCAGCCCTTGAGGTATATTGGGAAGGAAATGGCTGAGTCTTTCCACCAAATAACACACACCCTAGTACTGCTTAAAAACCAAGGAGATAATACATCCCTTGAAACAGGGAAGAAAAGGTCATTCTGTGGGAGTATCATTAGAGTCTGCATCAATTTCAGTTTGTCCCTCTTCACTGTCCATGATCCCTGAGATAACTGTAACAGGTATGGTGCTCTCTGCTTCTGCTGCTGGCATGACTGCTTCATTTCTGGCTTCAGCAGCCTCACGGCTGACCCTGCCTTCGATGTTTCCATTTTCAGATGCTGTTTCACAGGTCTGCTCTTCCAGTGGCTTTTCGGCGTGGGGGGCTGACTACTGGTCTCCGCTGTGTGTACAGGGCCTTCCTGATGCTCTGCAGCCGGCTCTCCTTCCCCCTCCACAGCTCGTACCGCTGCTGTGATCACCTCTGCTAAGACTTCTGCAGCTACCTCCTCTGGTGTCTCCTCCTTCTCTTCTCCTCCCACATTCTCATCTCCTTCTGTCTCAAGGTCAGCTGTTTCACTGGCAAAAGGATCCTCACCCTTGAGGTATTTTTCCAGCATCTTCACTATATGTTTATTGTTCAAAACACTATTAGCCACGTGGAGGCTTGTTTTCTTGAATTGCTCAGCTGCCAACCTTCGGTTATGGTTATGGTCCACAGAGTGCAAATGCCGCTGGAGGAGCTGGTGCTGTGCAGGAATCAGCATGTCACAGGCTAGGCAGCGTGCGGCTTCGATTTTCTTGAAGAAATGCTCCTGGCCAATCCCTTTGAATGGATCTGGCTTGGGCTTACGGCTCTCTTTGTCCAGCAATTCCTGACGGCACTTCTCAATCTTCTTATTTCTGTTTATGATGTACTCCTGGAGGAACTCCACTGTTTTGTCAGGCAATTTGGTACTTATAAACCGCAATGTCTCTTTGTGAAATTTGCTTTGTAGATGCTTTTGGATTTCTTCATCTTCAAAGCTACGAAACTTGCATACAGAACAGGCAAACTGAATCCTGTCAGCTGCTCGGTCCTGCATCCTGTCTCTTCTCCTTTGCTTCTCCCGTCTCTTCTTTATATCTTCATCCTCATCTTCCTTTTCTCCTCTCTGCTTCCGGGAGTCACAGAATTCATCTTCCCCCCTGAATTCTTCATCTCCTGACCGTAGGTCACCAGCTCCATCATCGTTTTCAGATAAATCTCCTTCACTGTCAACACAGGCCAGTTTGGCATCAGGTTCTTCGTACAATGGAAACTGCTTCCACTTCCTGCCCATGTAGTCTGGTCCAAAGCTCTCAAATCCTCTCCTTCTGGGCCAATCCCGTATCCGAGCCTGGGACCGGCCACATCCATAAGGCATGGTGCTACCAAAACCGCCCACCCCCTGCATGCCCATCATGCTGCAGTCAGGGGCCATGGATTGGGAGAAGAGGGAAGAAGGTGGCCTGTTGGTGGAGGGCCCACCTAGACCACGTCCACCCATGTAGTTCAGCTCATTGCAGGTAGTGGGTAGGGGCTCCGAGGAGGCCAGGGGTGGCATGAAGGGGTCACTACGGATGAAAGTGCTGGAGTTGCTTCGGTCCTGGAAGCGGCCCTGGGCCTGGCCCCGGCCCCTCATGACGCCATCAAGGGAACCCCGTTCTGGTGTTGGTTCCCGACAGTCATTGAATGTCCCACCAAAGCTACCATTTCGGTCAGCCCCCAAGTCAAAGTCATAACCATAGCTGTAGCTAGGGCGGTAGGGATTCTGCTCAGGCAAACAGGGCGGCCTGGAGTCATAGGGCTCATAAGGCTGGAAGCGAAAGGAGCTGTCTCGGTCCTGCATACCCTACCCACTGCTGCTGGTTCCAGCCCTGCCTCCTTCTTTGGACAACATGTCCAAACGTTGGTTGATCTTGGCAATGAGTGAGTCAGAATTGTCAGTGCACGGCTCTGGGGCAAAAGAGGCCACATGCATGGCAGAGCTCTCAGCTGCAAGGCCACCATCACTGGCCTTGGCGGGTTCCCAAGAGGCTGGGCCGTAACTGTAAGGTGCTCCGGCAGAGACACTGGTGTTCTGGGCATTATAGTAGTTGTAGTTGTCATAACCTTGCCAGCTGGCCACACTGCTTCCATATGCACCTTGGGTGTTGGCAGGCCCCGCACTCCATGCCCCATAGCCTCCGTAGCCTTGCTCCATGTCTTCGACGCGACCCCAGTAAAAGGTTTCTAAATATGTTAGAACCAAAAGGTAATTCAAAACTAAGTGCATAATCTACCTAAGGAGTTTCTGGCAGTGTTTACCCCCATGGCATCTCGCAACCTGCAGTGTTAGTTCTAAACACAAACATGTGCACTGTGCTTTCTGCAAGCAAGCGTTTAACATACATAGCAAAAACACTGACTTACATACCTTGTTTCAAGTCCAAGACTACTATTTGTTGTGATCTTCAATGTCATGTTAATTTTATTTACATATGTTATGTGTATGTACTCATATGTATGTGTGCATATACATGGGCACAGGTAACTGTGGAAGCCAGAAGAGGGTGACTGATGTGGTAATGTCTACATGCTGTGAATATCATTCTTTAAATTAAAAAAAAAACTGTTTTGGCCTCTGTCAGGCACCATAAAAATAAATTTAAAAATCCAAAGATAGACACACACAAAAAAGATAAAGTCAAAAAGATTCAACCCAACCCAAATATATATTTATATAAACTCAAGTGAGCCATGGGCTGGGCCACATGACCAAATAAATTAATAAAAATAAATTAAGTTTAAAAAATAAAAAACTAACAATATACCTAAAACATAGGTCAAACAAAATGAAAATTAATAAATCATTTAAGTCATTTAAAAAAAAGCAGCCACAAACAAGTCAAACCTCAACCCAAACAAAATCAAAAGCCTCATATAACAGGTGGTAGATTTCCTGGAGTTGGGGTTACAAGCTATTGGGAGTCTTTTGACATGGGTTCTGGGAACCAAACTCGCACTTTATGAAGAGGAAGGGATGCTCTCAACAGCTAAGTAATCTCTCTAAACCCAACAGAGTTTTGCACTAAATCTCTTCATATTTTATTACCAATAAACTTTTGGCATGCATACCTATTTTACATATCTCTATCACTGAACCTTATAAAAATTTCTTGACTCATTCATAAGTGGATAGTAGACATAAAACAAAGAATATCCAGGCTACAAACCACAACCCCTCAACAGCCTGGTAACAGAATGAACTCAAGAGAGACAACCAGAGATCTATCCTGGGAATGGGAAATAGAGAAGCTCTCATGAGTAAATTGGGATTATAGGGAGCAAGCAAGGAGAGGTGGGAACAAATCATGAGATGAGAGAAAGAGATGGTTGAGTGAGAGGAGCAACAGGGAAGGAGAAAAAAAATGGATACCTTGATAGAAGGAGCCACTGTCAAATTAGAAAGAAACCTGTGCTAAGGAAACCTCAAAGAACCCACAAGATGTCCCTCGTCAGGTCTCCAAGTAATAGTGGAGAGGGTGCCCAAACATCCATATTATATTCCCCTATAATCAAATGAATGACCACCATAAGTGTCATTATAGAACCTTCATCCAGCAATGAATAGAGGCTGAAGCACAGATCCATAGCTAAGCATCAGGTCGAACTCCCCATACAGCTGGAGACAGAGAAAAGAGAGAGACGAGCAAAGGGATCAGGATCATAAGAAGACTCAGAGATGCCTGATCTGAGCTATTGGGAGTTCACTGAATCAGAAACAACAGCTGAGGAACCTTCAGAGAAAGGAACTAAACCCTCCAAAGGTAGATGACTGACAAATGGTGTGGGTAGTTTGTGGAGGGTCTTGCAGTAGAATCAGACTATGTTCCTGGTGCATTCATGAACTGACATCTTGGAGCCCATACACTACAGAGGAACACCTAATTCAGCCTTGATACTGGGATGAGGGACTCGGACCTACCTCAACTGCATATGCTAGACTGAATATGACCCACCTTGGGACTCCTTGACCTCCTTGGGAAATGGATGAGGGAAGGGATGGGGAGAGGCTAATGGAGGACTGGGAGGGACTGGGTGGAGAGAAAGGAGGAGAAAAGTGGTAGATATGGAAAAAAAAACTTTTTTAAAATTAAAAAAAAGTCTAATAAAAAAAATCTTGAATAAAAAGGGGTTACAATGAAAAAGTTTAAGAAGCCCTGATTTAGAAGTTCTCTCATGTAAAACAGGCAAGAAGACATATATCTCTTTTCTCACTTTGATCTACATTAGCCTCTTTGCTCATGGAAGACCCCAGAAATATAAAACTTATACTCTTTCTTAATTGCATTTTTATATTAGCTTGTTTCACTGGTAATGCATTCATTCACCAGCACTAACAAAGAAACAAGTTGAAACTTTGTATCATTCATTTATTCTCATGTGTAGATGTGTGCAAGTATCTGTGAGTTTGATTAGGTGGAATAAGTAAGCAAGCTTAATTTACTTAGCTTTTTTAAAATATTAAGTACCCACTACTTGAATGTTTTTAATAAGTTGGAAAATGGGCTTGTTATGCAGCATTGTAATGAATCTCAATTGGTTTTTCAAGGGTTTTTCTGATATTATAGAAAATACAACTTCTATTATCCTTGTATTTTTATCATTAAATGAATTTTAAAAACAGAGGATTAGTCTATTAGCATAAGAAAGGTATGAGGCTTACTTAGGTAAAGGAAATAAATACGATAGTGATTCATTGGTTTATAAGATTCCCAAAATGCTATACAGGCTACTGAGGAGAAAAGATAAGACACTCTAGAAAGATGTGCTCATTGGTAATAGTGACGAGTTTGTTACTGGGGTGACCAACCACTTTCTGGTTGAATTTGAGGCCTGTTCCACAAGAGAGAATTTATTCTTGGTACTGTAAATCTGGTCAAAAGCCCATGGCTAGGGGACAAGGTGTGGCTGTGTGTAAACTAAGAAAGAACTACAAGTGTTGTTTTGTCAAATAGGCATGTTATCAGACTGTGTCACAAATGCTGATATTTATACCAATGGATTAATGCTGCTCTAAACCTTGGTCAGAAAATCTTCTTTCTGCAGTGGTCAGTAGTCAATGCAGAGATTCAACTGGTCATAGTGCTAATGACTGTTGAGTTTTCAGCCATAAGTGGAGCAGGTATATCACCTCCACTAGGGCTCAGGAAACATTTTAGGGAGGGTTAGAGATAATATAAGAACAAGAAGGAAAGAAGTATAGTAGAATGATGTCTTAACACGACCACCACACTCATGAACTCAGCAGCTGTGCCTACCTACACAACACATGCACAAAATTAAACCCATCTATATTTTTTCCAGGAGAGTGGAGGTGCTTATAAGACTCCCTCCCTCCTTGGGGATTTATAGTCAATTAAGAGTTGCTAAGAAGGAACATTTTTTCTGTAGTGATGTAGCCAAGGTAGAGAACCTACAGCCCTGTAAATAATCCCTCACATGTTTATGCAAACAACAGTAGTTAACTCACTGATCACAAAGAAAAAGAAGAAGAGAAAAAGAATATATTTGAAAGTAGAAAGAGAAATGTTTGGGACAAGGAAGGAAGTAAGCAAGAGGGTTCAATATGAGCAAATACTTTATGTTCACATTTAAAAAATGTCAGAATGAAGTTCTTATCATATGTAATTTATTTTAAAAAACTACAACTAAAAATTGACTTCCCTCAAAGAATTATTTGCATCATGTGCTATTACGAGGAAAAACTTTGGCATTCATTGTGAATAGTATACTTTTTACAATTTTAGGCTTTAAACTTTGGAAAATGACTTTCTGTTATGAAAATATTTTGAATATTTTAAAGAAATTGGTGAAATGAAAATAATCTTATAAAATATATCAAAATACACACAGTTGTGGATTGATTTTAGAGCTAAGCAATGACATCTCAGCCTTGGGCTCCTTTGAGAACACAGCTATTCTTTGCCTGACCTCTAGTGTTCAGAGCAAGTAAGTGGAAGTCTGAATTAAAAAAAAAAAGAAAAAAGGAAGGAATGAAAGATATTTCAAATTCAGCCTCTAATTTGTTTTCTAGGTCAGCAGGCACTGACCTCCTGGGCCACATTTTGTTCTCCCTTCACTGACCTAAAGTTATTTCCACATATGTAGAATGATAACCTTTTCTTTTCAGATGCTTCCACAATTACTGCCAGAGTACATTTCACCACCATCACTAGGAAAACTCCCTACACTCTCCATGACCAACTAAGTGAACAAACATGAACCCTCTCTCTTCGAAGGCGGTAAAAACAGATTTTTCTCTGGTCAGCTTTCTATTACCAAGACAAAATGCTCAAGGTAATAAGCATTTTAAAAGAGAAGTTTGTTTCGGCTGGTAGTTTTAGTGATTTAAGTCAGTTACCACCATTGTTTGGAGGCCATAGCACGAGGCGATAAACCATAGCACGATCAAGATGGCAGAAAAAGCGGGCAAGCAATGAGAGACAGAAGTGGTGAGGGTCCTATTATTGCCTTCAGGATCTCACTGCTTAACTAACTTCTTTCCATTAGGTCTCCTGAAGGTCTACCACGTGCCACAGCATGGCCCAACACTGTCACGCGGGCTTTTGAAAGCACTCCAGACTCAAACTAAAGCAAAAATCACTCTAGCAAAATGCAAAACTGGGGCAGATACGGGCCCAGAATTCCATAGTTACCATCAAATCCTCACGTTCACTTTTCCGCTTTCCTTAATGTGAACTGAAGCAAACATGGAGGAATTTGCGGGCTCTCAGCAGAGTGACAGGATTCCCCTTTTGGAGACAGAACTGTTCACGGTTCAGTTTATTTGGCACAGCTCACATTTTCTTTGTGAATAATCTCTTGTCTCTCTGCGAGTTTGAATGGAACGTCATACAAGGTGACATTAGCAAATGTTGGGTTACATTTTTCTCTGGGGCTCCAGGAACCAAGAAGAGAAAAGGACTCTAATGCTTTTACTTGTTTGTTTATTCAGGAATTCTTGTTGGTTTGTCTCAGTAAGGTAAGCAACACCTACTTGTTTGAATCTCTTTTCTATAATTATTTTCCATAATAACTGCAATGTCATTATAATAAATCACCCTTTCGCTAAATGATTACTTTTGTTAATTATATCTAACAATCTTATCTGACACAGAAATTATAGCATTTCACTTCATCCCCCATAACTTAATTCTTTGAACATTCATTCAAATCACTAGATAAGAAACTCAGTCAGGTCAGTCAGTGTTTGCTTAGTTTTACATTTTCACATAATCTAGCTTTATTCCTTAACCAAAAAAAAATCATCTGTAATCATTGATTTCTCTAAATACAAGTCAAAAAATTGTCCATTTGGTATTCTAAGGTACTTTAGCTCAGGCATGACCTTGTAGGGTGATTATTTAATTGGGGATCTAAATATCTAATTAGTGTCAATCTGTTCACTGACAATATTGATCAGCATGGAGGTGTTTATTATTAATCTCTCTTATCCTGTGCTTCTGCCTAATAGATTTTGGTAAAAATCTGTTTTTGAATGACAGCCTCTTGATATTCCACTTAGCTGCATGCCAGAGAAGACCCTACTGTTGAAGATACTACACATCTTGATTGAGAGATATAGAGAAAACCAGCTGTAACCAAGCTAAAAGTGTCTTCCTTGTTGGCCACCTTTCACAGTGCCAGGAAGAGCTGTGAAGACACGTGGAAAAGAAAATGAAGAGATATTTTGCCCAGCTGTGAACCCAAATTGGTCCAGGCAAAATGCAAAGAACAAAAAGACTAAACTAAGAGAAAAAATGACATTTTTTGACTAAATATGGTGTTATTCCTCTGATGCTAATGATTACTCTGCATTCTATGTGAATATAAAATTATGTGACAGTCAAAGAAACCAGATGTGCCCAACAATGGCACAACAGCTACACAGGAAGCCAACTGTACTCTGGTTGGATCTGAGGCTCTCTCCACAGGACACCTGAATGGAAAACCAGTTAAAGACCCATGGATGAGAAAATCTCAGGACCTAAGAGAAAACCTAATTAGTATTGTTGCTAAATTTACATGGTAACAAACTGGCTTTTAAATAGTTATGTTATACCTATAGAAAAGTATACCCTCTATCTTAATCAGAAACTTCTGTCTATAGTGAGCAAGCAGTAAGGAATGCAGAGGCTCATGCTGAGAATCCCGAGCAATGGAGTGCTAGCCCTAAACAGAGCATCTATATTACCTCCTCTAAGGCTCAGTGAACATGCCAGAAGAGGGGTCAAAAAGAACATAAGAGCCAAAAGACAGAGGGAAGGACTATGAAATGTTATCATCTGAGCTAACATAGCCACTGTAATCATGGCCTTATTATAGCAGCTGCTGTAGTTGCCTACACTGACCCAGGGACTAAAATTACCTCCATGTGGAGGGTTTATGGAGGAGCCCCTGGACCACCCTACAGAACTGCAGAACTATTAGCTACTGATAGATTCTTGGAAAGCATCAGGAAACTGTCTTCAGTTGTTACCCATTGGTGAGTCTAGTGAACTTCTCCAAACACAGTGTTGTTAAACTCGGTGGGCAAAAAATACAAAATGACACTGATGTGGGGAAAGGGTTTGTTGAGAAAATTGACAGGATTGTGAGGGGAAGAGTAAGTAGTGAAAGTAATCAGAATGTTTTATATATATATATATATATATATATATATATAAAACATTCTGATTTATATGTATAAAATTCCCAAAAAAAACAAATTTAATAAAAGTTATTTAAAAAATTTTTCTAAAAAATTCCAGATGCCTTATGGAAATACATACATTGAAATTTGTTTACTTATAAACTTGATTATGTTTAAAAGTCTGCCAGGACCAATAAAGAAAAATATTAAGAATGATCCTTTCTGAAAGCAGACCATTCTCAAACCAGTAGTGGATCCAAGCACCTCTGTGTTTGCCTCAACATCTAAGGCTTCTCCTTAGCTCTGAGGGCTTCCTGAGCCCAATCCATTTTTTCACATCTATCATCCACACCCCCATCAATTTAGTGAGCTCCTGAAGTAGTGTTTTAGAAAAATTCTCACCAATTGCTAACAAAATGTCTCTGCAAATGGCATTTATCAGCTCACCAAATACAGATATTGATTCTAAACTGAGTTGTTGTAGTTAATCTGGTCTCAAGAAGTAAAGGAATTTAGAGCTAGTCATCTGTCTAAGATAAAGTACAAGACAGTAAAAGGACATCATAAAGCATATATAAAAACTAATTAAAATATTCATCTCTGGCTACCCAAAAGCAATTGGGTCGCTGTTGACAAAAGACCCTGGAGCATCCAAACCCAAAGAGAAAAGTGGAGATTGGTCATTATTACCCCCAAAAGTGCCAGGCAGCCACAGAGTAGCACTATGTTTCAAACATAATATGTGATTCTTCTCTAAACAGGACTGTCCTGGAGTAATATAGTTAACCAACCCAATAAGGCTGTGTTTGTTTGTATAGGAGACAGAAGGGACTAGAGCTAGGAAACAAAAACTGATATTCAGCCACCATAGAGCATTGTTCCCTTGAATGTAGAGAAAGCTGGATACTCTGCAGTCAATGAGTTTGAAATCTTCCCCATATCCCTTAGGCAACCTGGTATCTGCAGAACAGCAGACGCCTTCTTATGTCAAGGCCCACGGCCTTGTCCCTAGAAATCTCATTTCATGATAGAAAAAAAATAAGGCATTGCTTAACACCTGCTAAATATACATGTATTCTTGTTAACCAGATGTAGCTAGTTTTAGGGATCTCTGAAACCTTCACAGTGCATGCTGTAATGTTAAGTGTTGGGCTCTTTCTAGTAGAGCGTTATCTGAACTAATAAACACTGCATAACTTTACAGTACCTTTTCCTACATCCCAAATGCCCTGGATCCAGAAGTTGAGGCATGGAAATGGAATGTGCAGTCTCCACCATTCAATCTAATAAAAAGTTCATAATACACTTGCCTTGTATCCCAGAGGTTTTGGATGCTGCACTTAGAGATTATAGTACTTACTCCACTGATCTTGCTCAACATTTAGGGGATTTTTGAAAAGTTAAGAACATTTACTTTCCCTTGAATATGCAGTTTAGATAAGGCTTGGTGGGAATAGTATCAGCCCAAGGGGCCCAAAGAACAATTGTGGAAATCACTTGAAGACCCACTTATTCATGTCTGAAATTCTGACTGTGAAGACTCAAGCCAAGATCCTTGTGGGATCTCTGCTGTCTCTGCACAAGCTCACTTCTAGCTAGTAACATCTTTAGAAACAGACTAGACTTTAGTCAGATAAGACCAACCTACATGTGGTAAGCCAGCACAGTTATGAATACATTGTAGATGATGTCGTGTTGCAATGTCAAAAGATGACACATTTCTGATGCATGACTCATTTTGAAAAGATGTAAAATTAATACTTAACCTTGGTAGAAACAAACAGCATCAGCATCCAAAGAAGGACTCTTGAGAAGTAAAATGAGTTTATTGGAGCTTACTTCAGAAACAACAGACAACTATCTAGAGTTTTATGTTTCTAAAGTCATAAACCCTCCACACACAATTACAAAGTTCTTATTTCACCTGGCTCTGAGTGTGCCACAGGATTGATACAAACGTGGATTCAGAATGATACACAGTAGTCAAGCATTAAATGTGCCTTTTCTCAGCCACTAGAACAGACAAATAAAACAAAACCTTGAGAAAACTTTATACACACTCCATCCTTGGCCTTTGCTGATTCTGCTGTTCTGGGAAAACACAGCCACACTAAGGAAATGATAGCTTCTTGTCCTGAAGTTTGACATGCGGAAAAACTGTGGCTTTCTGAAACAATGGAATTGCTTTCATGAGTATTCAGAGAACTGATGTCACTATATGTTCTTAATTGTAGAGAAATATCTGTTTCATTAGGCAGAAGTAAGTTATACTTTGAAGGATAAATATGTAGAGATGGGACATGAATTTTTCATTGGCAAATGTTAGGTCAGCAGGAATTACTGACCAATTTCAGCCTGTCTAGCCATCCACTTCCACCAACATCTCAGATCAGCTGGGGAACCTTCCAATGTGAGATTCTGGGAGGGAATGCGGTCATTTCCTGTGTGGAAGCCAATGCTTCAGACTGTATCCTCTGGGTATAATTTAAATGGCTGAGGGAAAGAGCAATGGTTAGAGGTATAATCATAGAGGTGTGTGCAATAGGCTGAAGAGTGTACTCTCTATTCCACCATAGCTGCCCAGAGCTTTGTCCAGGACATCACTATCAGCCTGAGCATCTGATACCTAATAACTTCAGGATCTTTAGCTTATAAAACTCAGAGATCATGTTTCCCATTTTCAGGGAAAAACAATACTAACATACAAGTCCCTCATTTAGAGTAGAAAAAAAGTTATATTTAAACATAGTGATCTGGAAATATTTATGGATTTTTATTTACACACAAGTTGAAGACCAACCTGTACAACTCTTTAATGTTCAGCCCCTCCTAATGGCACCACTCTGAGAAGTGAGTGAGCTTAGGAAAGCCTGTAGGATCCATGCTGTAGCCATATAGATCTCACAGATGGGCAGATTTTACATTTACCCCACTTAAGATTTCTCTCTTTTTTCTCAAAAAATTTTATTTCAATATATTCTATTCATACTATGCCTCTTCCAAATCCTCCTCACCACCTCTCTCTCTCTCTCTCTCTCTCTCTCTCTCTCTCTCTCTCTCTCTCTCTCTCTCTCTCTCTCTCTCTCCCCGCCCCCCCCCCGCACCATTGTGGTATTTCATGACAACATGGGGCATGATGTCCATATGAGGTAGGACCACAGACCCAGACATGGTCCTTGGCAGCACAGGGGCCAGGATATCACCATGGCATGTAGACTACCCACATCAGTCTGTTCCTCACCACCTTCATTTCTTCCACTCTGCCTCTTTCTGCAGCTCGTGAACCATTCCACTTCTCTTTCTCTTCCCTTTTTCTACACATCTTTGCTCATCATAATGGGACCCACCTGCCCAGCACTGGGGTGAGTCCATGGATGTCTTCCCACCAGGCTGGGCTGTGGGTGGCTAGTACCCACCTGAGTGGAGTTGTACCTCATTTTACTTTAAATCATAAGTGCTTCCATAAATTTAAACTATTCTTTTAAAAATACTGATTCTGCCCATTCTTTATCTCCTGTATTCTAGGGACTTATAGCTAAGGTTTCTGTTTTCTGGAGCTCTTATGCTAACAAATACTTATGTTTAACATTAAAGATGTGTTAAGTTCTTGGTTCCTTGTAAAGCTAGATACTTTTGTTGTTCCATATTGTTACTAGAGTTGTTAGGACCAGAGTCTGTGCTCTGGCAGCCAAACAAGCTAGGGTCGGCCATTGATTCTCAGGAGGCCAATTAAACAAGGAAAACACAGAAAGGTTAATTACTCATTGTAGCCATAGTGAGATGAGGAATAAATAAAGATGGCCAGTGGCTTTACTTTCCTGCACCCCAAGACCATTTTCTAGCATGAGGTTCAAGTTTAACTAGATGCAGGTGAAATGCATAACTAAATATCAAGGTGTGGCCCCACCCATCACTTACTCCACCATTTCAGCTTCTTCTCCCCTGAAATGTGATCTGACAAATTGTCAGAACTGGGTGAAATCTCTTCCTAAGAGACAAGGTTATCTGCTGGTTCAGCCTTATCCTCCCAGCATAAGACTCTGATTTCTTCAGGACCACTGTTTCAAAAGGACCATAGTTTCAAAAGGACCATTGTTTCAATAGTCTGGGAGCCTAGCTGAAGGGGCACAGATGTAATTGGCCTTGCAGGAAGGCAGTTACAAAGTTACTGTGGCTTTCATTTTATATTCAGAAATAATTTGAAGTCTTGGATAAGACATCTTCTTCTAGAATATTTTATTTCCTCTCTAGCAAGCAAGTACATTACAGTCCTAGAGTACCCTAATTTAAAAGTTAAAGACTGAAAGTTCTTTTATACTGAAAATAAAGATTCCAAGTCAGAGTAAAAGCTGTTTTATTTCTGGTTCAGTTTTGCACCTAGGTGCACTCCTTCAGAATCTCAGCCTGGTATGAGCATGTTTGGTCTAGAAAAAGAGAAAGTACACTATTGGACTTCCCATTATTTCAGTCTCTTTAATTTTTCCCTATTTCTCTTACTGTCCGAACTGTTTCTGTAAATTCTTGCTCATTTTAGCTTGTTTGCTACCTTTTGAAGTACTCATTACCCATCTGATTAGATGCTATAATACCATAAGTAAGTATTTTTTAATACTTTCCTGTTATTTCAGGGGTTTCTCCAAATGAGTTGCTCCAAAGAATCAATTCTTCCTTCTACATCTTTTATTTCACTTATTTGAAAACAAGCACTAGAGCCTGAAGCCAGGCCCTTACATATTCCAAAAGAGTTCTCTCCCACGACCTAGATATTCTCCTATCCTGCTTTCTACTTTTCATTTTGAGACACCATCTTATGAAGTTGTCCAGATGAGTTCTTAACTTTCTCTGCAACCCAAATTGGACTTCTCCTGGTCTTCTTGTTAAAGCCTTAAGGCTGAGCCTGCAGCCTTCCTCACCAGGCTCTGATCTTCTCTATTTTATTATACTCTACAGTGACACACTGTAAATACTTGCTCACTCTTTAATCATTTTATATTTTAAGGTCCTTATGAGAGAAAAAGAGCTTCACTTTTTTCCTTTTGATTTGTTTATTTGGTGTTTGTTTTGGATGTTGTTTTGGTTTGGGGGGTTGGATTTTACAGACAGGATTTCTTTTTGTGTAGCCAAGCTGGTCTTGAACTCACAGAGATCCTCCTGTATCTGCTTCCTGAGTGCTAGGATTAAAGGTGTACACCCCACACCAGGCTGAGAACTTAACTATTGTTTTACTGTTAAACACATCAAGTCAAAGGACTGGAGAGACAGCTCAGTATGAAAGAGCACTATCTGCTCTTCCAAAGAATCCAAGTTCAGTTCCCAGGTCCCCCCACATACACCCTCCTGTAACTCCAGCTCAGAGGATTCTACACTCCTCTCTGCCCTCTGTCAACACTTGAGCACCCATGTGCTCATACTCACACACAAATGCATGTAGCACATAATGTAAAAATAAAAATAAATATTTTTAAAAGGTCTAGTCAAATAAAATAGGTAGAAGAATATCTTAAACAAATCATTATCAATAATATAATAGCATGGACTTGGAAAAATAATGACAGTTCCAGGCAATCACATCTGAGCCAAAAATATGTAATAGCTTTGCCTGTCTCCTGCTCAAAGGGGAAGGGTGAAATGATGCACAACTACATTAGTAATAGCTCTGTCTTGAAGACTGAGAGAGAGGTCAGTTTTTTACCTTTCCATGTACCAAATATTATCAGACTAAAATCAAACATTATTTAATATAAAACTCAACTATTTGAATTAGTAAAAAAAATTCCCAAAATAGAAAAAAAACAATTTTTATTCCTATACAGGAGAAAGGAAGATAAAAAGAGATTGATACATACACAGATAGACAGAAGCAGAAAGAAAATTTGGGTCATATCACATTTACACACACATAAGAGATTTGGAGAAAAAATGACTTTCTGTGCTATTTTGAGGCTCAGAATCAATAATAATTTGTCCAAAGATTTTTACTGCTCACTCAATACATTTGCTTTCAGTGCTTTGACATTATGACAGATAAAACTTTATTCTTAGTCTCTGAGGAGTCAATCAATATTATCAACTTGGACATAAAGGTATTTTATTGCTAGAAATGAAATTACAAATGACTATGTGATAAT
Source organism: Sigmodon hispidus (assembly GCA_004025045.1). Lineage (NCBI taxonomy): Eukaryota > Metazoa > Chordata > Mammalia > Rodentia > Cricetidae > Sigmodon > Sigmodon hispidus. The sequence goes on from PVIH01020772.1 coordinate 26,702, forward strand.
GTATATATGACTAATATAATCCAGAGGAAGTTTATGTATTTATTGTGATTTTCATATGTAGATCAATGACAAATCTTCAGGTTCTGAAGTATGGTTACTACTTTTCAAAAATATTTGTATATTTATAATTTGCTTAAACACTTTTAATAGTTAAATTTTAAAATTATTTTAAAATTATTCTTTATTTTATTATTTCACCTCAAAACAAAAATAACATAAATTCAACTTTTTAGTGGAAGAACTTAGAATGACATTCATAGAAGAGAGTACTTCTATGAAAATGGAAAGAGTCCTTCTGGGTCAAGCAACAGCAAAGCACTATTGTGCCTTAGGCTGCTGTTCCTCACATGTAGTAGTTTCCAGTCCCACATGTTCCGGCCAACAAGAAGGGAGTGCCACTTACTGCCTGTAAAGTAATGAGCTCACATATTGGCAGTGACAAAGATAGGTGGTCATCATCATTACCATAGAAAAGTGGGAGAAACTGGTCATTCTCTCAATTTCCTCACTCTTCCCAAAGCAAGCAATATACTATCTAAAAATCGGTACATTTTAAACTTACCTCATTAACATACAACTTACATTCAATAAAATGAACCAATTTCTTACTGCATTTCAAAGACCTTTAAAAACAATGTTTGCATGGGCCACTGTCTTAGTCTGCTTTTTATTGCTGTGATAAATATGATGACAAAAGGCAACTTATTTATTTCACCTTACAGTTCACCCTAAGTGTATTCAGGACAGGAACTCAAGGCAAAAACCTGGAAGCAGGAATTGAAACAGGTAGTAAAAAACTGCTAACTGGCTTGCTTTCCCTGTTTTTTATACAATTCAGGAACACTTGCCCAGGATGACACTTCCCACAATGGGTTGGACCATCCCATGTCAATCATTAATCAAGAAAATGTCCCACAAACTTGCTTACAGGCCAACCTGATGTGAGTATGTTTTCAGTTGTGGGTCTTTGAGAATGTCCCAGATGACCCTAGCCTCTGCTTATTTGGAAAAAATAAAAATTTACTTAGATAGTTCAGCAGTTCAAAAACTTTCCAACAAGCTAGACTGCCTGAGTGCAACTAAGAACCTATGTGGTAGGAGAGAACCAATTCCCTCAAGTTGATATCAGCCCTATACGTGAGCCCTGGAGTGTATGAATGCACACACACACACACACACACACACACACACACTAAATATAATAAAAATTAATGTTTCCATAAATGAATTTACCAGTGTGAACAAAATGAAGGATGTTGCAACACTTGAAAAAGTTTCTTTAGACCTGTTGCCATCAATACTATACAACATGGAATACAGAAAATACTGAACTGTTTTCTGATACTATTAGAATGTAAACACAAATGAGGAATGTTTATTTAAAAATTGTGAAGACTGGTAGAAATATTTTACCATATCTAGGAAACCAAATGTTCATTTCTGAATGTATTATATATCTGTGTTACTCAGCATACCAGATCACAAAGCATTTGTTCTCTGCTTATTTAAGAAACATACATATGATTTTCTTCTGGTGGGAGGTGGAAGGGACCTTGAATAAGGATATACAGGGATAGAAAGTGTGACTTCTTTGTTCATAATAATAATAAACAGGCAAAACCTTAAAAAAAAGAAAAATAAACCATCTTTAGGGAAAGGTTATACACAATACCAAAATATTTATGAGACTTATTTATTGTTCTTATATATCTGTTTGGATGAGTAGAGTTTTTGACAGCTGAAAGGGTCAGCAAATTTCCACAGTAATATTTTGCAACCTGTTCCCTTGAATGTTACATAATTATAGCATTTCTTTAGACCCTAAATTATTTAAACATATGTTAAATTCCTCATTTCTTTATCATGTAAATACTTATTAAAATGACCACTAGTCTTTTTTTTCTTTATTTATTTTGTATTTATCAAGAAAAACAGTAAATTGAATTTAAAATGCTGATAAGTTAACAATAACTATAAAGAAAATAAAAATCATAAGCATGACTTATCAAGGGTGATAATGCAAGTAATTTGCTACACATAAAATTACTTTGTGTTCAGCTTTCCCTCTGAATATTTTTTTCCCCTGTATATCCTTATTCAAGGTCCCTTCCCCCTCCCGCCACATCAGGTCATTTTTTCTTCTCCACAACTCCTCATTGCCTTCCTGAGCAGGCAGCAGACAGTCCCATGGTCCCACTGATCCAATAATGCTTAGTTCAGTCTCCACTCCTGGCAAATCCAGTTTTATTCCCCCTCCCTCAAGAGTGAGTCAGGAGTTCCTCTAGGTAAAGTGGAATCTAAGGAGTCAGTCCAGGGTGTTTCTGATCCCAAGCTGTTCAGTGGTTGTGGTTTGCCACTTGGGCATGTTTGGCTTTTTTTCTTGTTTGTTTGTTTAGAGACCACTAGTGAGTGAGTACATCCCCTGCTTATCTTTCTGAGTTTGTGATACCTCGCTCAGGAGGATATTCTCCAAATCCATACATTTGCCTGCAAATTTTAGGATATCATTTTTTCTTACTGCTGAGTAGTATTCCATTGTGTAGATGTACCACAGTTTGTTAATCCATTCTTCAGTGGAGGGACATCTAGGTTGTTTCCAGGTTCTTGCTGTTACAAATAATGCTGCTATGAACATAGTTGAGCTAATACCTTTGGAGTGTGAATGTGCATCTTTAGTGTATATACCCAGAAGTGGTACTGCTGGGTCCTTGGGGAGACTGATTCTCAATTTTCTGAGAAACCACCATACTGCATTCCAAAGTGGCTGAACAAGCTTACACTCCCACCAACAATGGAGGAGTGTCACCCTTGCTCCGCATCCTCTCCAACATAGGCTGTCATCTGTGCCTTTTATCTTAGCCAATCTAACAGGTGTTAGGTGGTATCTCAAAGTTGTTTTGATTTGCATTTCTCTGATGGTTAAAGATGAAGAGCACTTTTTCAGGTGCCTTTCAGCCATTCGTAATTCCTCTGCTTAGAATTCCCTTTTAGATCTGAACCCCATTTTTTGATTGGGTTATTCAAGGTTTTGGGCTCTAGATTCTTGAGCTCTTTATATATCTTAGACATCAGTCCTCTATCACTAGTAGAGTTGGTGAAAATCTTTTCCCATTCTGTAGGCTGTCCTTTTGTCCTACTGACAGTGTCCTTGGTTTTATAGAAGCTTCCTAGCTTCAGGAGATCCCACTTATTGATTGTTGGTCTTAGTGTCTGTGCTACTGGTGTTATATTTAGGAAGTGGTCGCCTGTGCCAATTCGTAGAAGTGTATTTCCCACTTTCTTTTTTATAAAGTTCAAAGTGGCTGGGTTTATGTTGAGGTCTTTGATGCACTTGGATTTGAGTTTTGTGCAGGGTGACAGACTTGGATCTATTTGCATTTTTCTACACACTTCCATCCAGCTATGCCAACACCATTTGTTAAATACACTATCTTTTTTCCATTGAATATTTTGGGCCTCTTTGTCAAAGATCAGGTGTTCATAGGTTTTTGGGTTAATGTCTGGATCCTCAATTCTATTCCATTGATTGACAAGTCTGTTTTTATGCCAGTACCAGGCTGTTTTTATTACTGTAGCTCTATAGTATAACTTGAAGTCAGGGATGGTGATTACTCCTGAAGTTCTTTTGTTGAGTAAAATTGTTTTGGCAATCCTGGCTTTCCTGTTATTCCAAATGAAATTGAGTATTGTTCTTTCAAGGTCCAAAAAATATTGTGTTGGGATTTTGATGGGCAGTGCATTGAATCTGTAGATTGCCTTTAGAAGAATTGCTATTTTTACTATGTTGATCCAACCAATCCAGGAACATAGGAGAGCTTTCCATTTTCTGATATCCTCTTCAATTTCTTTCTTCAGTGACTTAAAATTTTTGTCAAATAGGTCTGTTACTTCTTTGGTTATAGTTACTCCAAGGTATTTAATACTATTTGCAGCTAATATGAAGGATAATGTTTCCCTTATTTCTTTTTCAGCTCTTCTATCTTTAATGTATAGAAGGGCTACTGATTTCTTTGAGTTAATCTTGTATCCTGCTACATTGCTGAAGGTGTTTATCAGCTGTAGCAGTTCCTTGGAAGAATTTTGTGGGTCACTTATGTATACAGTCATATCAACTGCAAATAGAGATAGCTTCACTTCTTCTTTTCCAATTTGTATGCCCTTAATCTCTTTTCGTTCCCTTATTGCTTTAGCTAAAACTTCGAGAACTATATTGAATAGACAAGGGGAGAGAGGACATCCTTGTCTAGTTCCTGATTTTAGTGGAATTGCTTTGAGTTTTTCTCCATTAAATTTGATACTGGCTGTCGGCTTCTTGTAAATCGCCTTTATTATATTTAGGTATTCTCCCTGTATTCCTGATCTCTCCAGGGCTTTAATCACAAAGGAGTGTTGGATTTTGTCAAAGGCTTTTTCAGCATCTAAGGATATGATCATGTGGTTTTGTTCCTTTAGTTTGTTTATATGATGGATAACATTTACAGTTTTTCGTATGTTAAACCAGCCCTGCATTTCTGGGATGAAGCCTACTTGGTCATGGTGGATGATATATTTTATACATTGTTGTATACGGTTTGCCAAAATTTTGTTGAGAATTTTCACATCAATATTCATGAGGGAAATTGGTCTGTAATTCTCCTTCTTTGTTGTGTCTTTGAGTGGCTTGGGTATTAGGGTGATTGTGGCCTCATAAAAGGAATTTGGCAATATTCCTTCAGTTTCTACTGTGTGAAATAGTTTGAGGAGTAAT
>PVIH01020773.1:0-31444 GCA_004025045.1 Sigmodon hispidus
AAAATATTTGAGGTCTTGTCAGTTTTTCATTCGTCTTACTTTTAAAATCCTTCAATTGGTACATGTACTGAAAATAACTCCATTATATAACATGTATTTAGAACACTTGTTACTCTAGAGAACAACAGTATGATCAGTGAGTTAACAAAATATATTAAGCTGTAGATGGTTCTACAAAAACATATTTAAAATAACCTAGAAAGTTTATCATTACATCCTTTTATAAAATACTCAAGACCTATTCATAACCAAATAACTGTATGTGCACACATAATTAAGGCTTATATAAAAAAGATTAATGGTGTTTATACAAAAAGTGATGTATGCAATATAACTATATAAATCATTAGTTGTTGGAATGTTCACACAAAGTTTGTTCCTGTACCTCCTATGATTGTCAAATTCAATATATACTCAAATCTCTTAAAGTACTATGCTATGTAACAATAGAATATACATGTTTTCACATATATTTCAAATTCATGCTAGACCATATTTCAATGAATTTTTAACAATTGCAGTCATGTATTTTAAAGTTTGTTTGATATAACCAATAAAAGATTTTGACAAACAGATCAGCACATACAAAAAGCACAGAAAAGATTTGTTTGATTGAATGCAATACCCATCAAAATTCCAACAATGTTTTTATATAACTTTACAGAAGAATATGCAATTTCATTTGGTACAAAGGAATGCCAGGATTATCAAAATATTTTTGCTCAAAAAAAATAAAAAAAAACTCAGGAAGCATCTCCAGTACCAACCTTAATTTATACTATAGAGCTAAACTAATATACATAGCCTAGTATTGGCATAAAAACAAATATGTGAATAAATTGAATCGAATTGAAAATCCTGACATCTACCAATATATCTATGAACAGCTGATCTTTGACAAACAGGTTAAAAATACTCAATGGAAAAAAGGTAGTATCTTCAGCAAATGGTGAAAGCATAACTGGAAGGTAGACCATAGAAAAATACAAATAGATCCAAACTTATATCACCTTGCTGAGTTCTCTAATCCAAGTGGATGAAAACCTCAACATAAACCCAGCTACACTGACCTCGATAGGAAAGAAAGTGGAAAATACCCTCCAACACATTGCCACAGGTGACCTCTTCCCAAATATAATACCAGAAATACATACCCTAAGAAAAACAATCAATAAGTGGAACCTCCTGAATCTGAGAAGCTTCTCTAAGGCCAAGGACACAGTCAATAAGACGAAAAAACAACTTTCAGAATGGGAAAAGATTTTTCACCCACCCTACAACTGACAGAGGACTGACTGCTATAATATATAGAAAACTCAAGGAAGTAGTGCCCTAAAACAGAAGTAACCCAATTAAAAAATGTGGTTAAAGACTAAAAAGGGCATTCTGAGCAGATGAATTACGAGTGGCTGAAAAACACTTTAAAATGTGCTCAACGTCTTTAGCCATCAGATAATTGAAAATCAAAACAAATTTGTGATACTTCCTTATATTTGTCAGAATAGCTAAGACTAAAAACACATAGGACAGACTTTCGTGGAGAGGATGCAAGTATGGGGCACACTCCTTCATTCTTGGTGGGTGTGGAAGTAAGCTTTCTCTGCCACACTAGAAAGTATTATGAAGGTTTCTCTGAAAACTGAAAATCAATCACTTCAAGGATCCAGCAACTATTGGGCATAAATAGTAAAGATGCACATTCACACCCCAAAAACAAGTATCGAAACATGGAAACTTTGTTGGATAAAGGTTATGGGGAAAATGAGGTTTTTATAACTGGAAAAAAGAAATTATTTTTTGATTTTTGATTTTTGAATTATCTATGTATATTCTGGATCAAATGCCCTTTCCCCTCATTCCTTCTTTGCCCAGTTGATTACTCCCAGGTTTAAGTACACATCGTAATTTTAGAGTTAAGATGAAATATGTGAATTTCTGATGTTTCGAAGTTAGACCTTAAACTCACAGAAAAACTGAAAGACCTCTGTCTATTTATGGAATTAAAGGCAAAGATCACCACTCTATCTCCCTTGTGCTGAGATTAAAGGTAGAGTTTGTACAGATTATCAGCTCTAATTCCTTTGCTTGGATTAAAGTTATGAGCTACCACACTCTGACCCTCACGTTTTGCCTGTACGTGGTAGTATTCTCTAATATTGATAACTAAATTTATTAATGATAAAATATTTCCCCTAATTACTCATGGAACCTGGTAAAAGAATTATATATCTTTCAAATAATAGTTAATGGCAGATTTCAGTTTATATTTGGAAAAATACTTGCTGATTTAGATATTGCTTTACAGTTTATATTTTCTCTCTGAAAGCTAGTTATACTTTTAAAGAAAAAAATTTTAAAAATCAGAAGCCAAACTACTGAAAACCTTAAAGCTGGGAGAAGCAAGTGAACTTCTACATATCTGAGATGTCTATAGAAACTCAACATTTGGCCCAGCCATTCTTCATTTCTGAATTCAATTTTGTACAAGTTCATAAAATCCCACCATGCATCCATCTCTCTGATGAAACACTACAGTCCCCTCAGAGATGTGCAGAGAATGTTTTTCACGTGTCCTTCACATTATAGTCATGTCTGATGATCCTTTTCAATATCACACTTCTTCCCAACCACCCAACTGACCAACAGAGGAAATCCTCCACTTTTAATCCCTCACCTATGGTTGCCAGCATAACTGCTTTCACTGCTTCTGGTGGCAAAAACCGATGCCAATTCTTCCACCCCTATTAACATGTTGTAGCAAAAAGCTTCCACATGTTGCTGTTGAGATCATCACAACTGTCAAGAATGATGCTACCCCAACTGAATCAGACAACAACATCCCACCTGATTCTATCACCTCAACTGCTATAAGTAACAAACTTCAAATGTTATAAATAACATGTCCCCAACTTCTACAGGCAACAACAGTCTAAATTTTACAAATGTTAACAGTCCTACTGTTGTTGGTAACACTACAGTCGATTATGCTTTAAAACTGTCTCATATGGTAAAGAGACCAAAGTATAAAACTTGACAAACAACAGTGAAAACAGTTTCCTATGTATTTTCTAATTATACAAACACATGCATACACATGTTTGAGTGTCTCTGTATGTACGTGTGTGTGTGTATTTGTGTGAAAAGAGTATGCTTGGCAGACTCAATGAAAGAAAAAAACAATTTATATCGATTAGAATATTTCATTCCCCTTTGTATTTAGAATACTCCAATTGAGTTGTTAACACTATCTACATGCACACCTGGATAGTCCCTACAAACAAATGGAACCAAAAATTTGATATGCGTTTATGTGTTTTGACTTTCTGTTTTAAAACTAAAATATACTTTATGTTACCTAATAGGAAATTTTTAATAAAATTTTAATGAAATGAACCTGCTTAAATCTAAAAATGTAATAATACTGAAATATTTTAGAAAATATTAATTATTAAAATAATAAATAGCAGTGAATGAAACCAAGAAAAAATAATACAGCATATTACATGATATAACCATCAGAAGAAAATACTCATACATAGAAGAGTAACATACTACTCTTATTTCTGAGTAAAAGCTTTAACTTGAAAAATGACAGCATGTATTTAACCCAATTATTTAATGTTTATATTGATAGATGCCAGCATTTGCAACCCTCAAATATTATACTTTGTGTAAATTCTAAATTACAATTCATAACACCCTTGTGAAGTATGTATCAAGGAATCCCATCTTAACAATGAGCAAACTGAAGCAATCGGGATCTATGTGACTTTTTGTAGAACAAGTAGTCACAAAGTAAACTATTTCTCCTCATCTGTAGTGTCCAGGGTCAAAGACAATATTCTGAATTTGACTATTTTAATAAATAAGAAAACCTATATATTTTAACATAATGATGTTATGTTTTGTCTCTTCAGATTACAAAAAATATAATATTGCCATATTGTAGTCAACATTTACGGATTATGACTATCAAATGTTGGAAAAAATATGTGAGATCTAGTCAGTTTTTCATTAGTCTTTCTTTTAAAATCCCTCAATTGGTACATGTACTGAAAATAACTCCATTATATAACATGTATTTAGAACACTTGTTACTCTAGAGAACAACAGTATGATCAATGTGTTAACATACTATATTAAGCTGTAGATGGTTCTACAAAAACATATTTAAAATAACCTAGGAAGTTTATCATTACATCCTTTTTTAAAATACTCATGACCTATTCATAACCAAATAACTGCATGTGCACACATAATTAAGGCTTATATAAAAAATTTTAATGGCGTTTATACAAAAAGTGATGTATGCAATATAACTATATAAATCATTAGTTGTTGGAATGTCCACATAAAGTTTGTTCTTGGCCCTCTTATCATTGTCAAATTATATATATACTCAAATCTCTTAAAGTATTATGCTATGTAACTATAGAATATACATGTTTTCACTTATATTTCAATTTCTCGCTAGACCATATTTTAATGAAATTTTTACAATTGCAGTCATGTATTTTAAAGTTTGCTTAATATAACCAATGAAAGATTTTGACAAACAGATCAACCCATACAAAAACACAGAAACGTGTTGTTGGATGATCAATAACTAAATAATCAAAGACTAATTTTTGAGCAATGCCTTTTTGTGTGAAGGAAATTTGTTGAAAGTCTCAAATAATCTCTTATTCAATCACCATGTAATTACTTTGGCAGATTGAAGCACTAGCCTGAACCCTTTAAGACCTTAGGGCCTCCTGCCCTTCCTGAGGAAGAGATAAGAAGATGTAGAGAAGAGAGTGTGACTGGAACATATATGAGGGGAAAGTGAATTTGATCCAGGATATACATAGATAATTCAAAAATCAAAAAAGAAATAATTTCTATTTTTCCAGTTATAATAACCTCATTTTCCCCATAACCTTTGTCCCACAAAGTTTCCATATTTTGATACTTGCTTTGGGGGTGTTAATGTGCATCTTTACTATTTATGCCCAATAGTTGCTGGATCCTTGAAGGGATTGATATTCAGTTTTCTGAGAAGCCTCCATAATACTTTCTAGTGTGGCTGAACAAGCTTAATTCCACATCCACCAAGAATGAAGGAGTGTGGCCCATACTTGCATCCTCTCCACAAAAGTCTGTCCTATGTGTTTTTAATCTTAGCTATTCTGACAACTATAAGGTGGTCTCACAAAATTGTTTTGATTTTCAATTATCTGATGGCCAAAGACGTTGAGCACATTTTGAAGTGCTTTTCAGCCACTTGTAATTCATCTGCTCAGAATGCCCTTTTTAGTCTTTAACCTCATTTTTAAATTGTGTTAGTTATGTTTTAGGGCTCTACTTCCTTGAGTTCTCTATACATTATAGCAGTCAGTCTTCTGTCTTTTGTAGGGTGGGTGAAAAATCTATTCCCATTCTGTAAGTTGTTGTTTCATCTTATTGAGTGTATCCTTGGCCTTAGAGATGCTTCTCAGTTTCAGGAGGTCCCACTTATTGATTGTTTTTCTTAGGGTCTGTATTTCTGGTATTATATTTAGGAAGAGGTCACCTGTGGCAATGTGTTGGAGGGTATTTTCCACTTTATTTTCTATCGAGGTGAGTGTAGCTGGGTTTATGTTGAGGTTTTGATCCACTTGGTTTGGAGAATTCAGAAAGGTGATAGGTTTGGATCTATTTGCATTTTTCTATGGACCACTATCCAGTTATGCTAACACCATTTGCTGAAGATACTACCTTTATTCCATTGAGTATTTTAACCTGTTTGTCAAAGATCAGCTGTTCATAGATATATTGGTAAAAGTCAGGATTCTCAATTAGATTCAATTTATTCACAAATTTGTTTTTATGCCAATACTAGACTATGTATATTAACGTAGTTCTCTATAGTATAAGTTAAGATTGGGGATGGAGATGCTTCATTAAGTTTTTATTTATTTTTTTTTGAGTAAAAGTATTTTGGTATTCCTGGCTTTCCTTTTGTACCAAATGAAATTGCGTATTATTCTTTAAATTTATATAAAAATATTGTTGGAATTTTGATGGGTATTGCATTGAATCAAACAACTTTTTTCTGTGTTTCCTGTATGTGCTGATCTGTTTGTCAAAATCTTTCATTGGTTATATCAAACAAACTTTAAAATACATGACTGCAATTGTTAAAAATTCATTAAAATATGGTCTAGCATGAATTTGAAATATATGTGAAAACATGTATATTCTATTGTTACATAGCATAGTACTTTAAGAGATTTGAGTATATATTGAATTTGACAATGATAGGAGGTCCAGGAACAAACTTTGTGTGGACATTCCAACAACTAACACATATACACAGAGAGAGAGACAGACACTCAAACGTGTGTATGCATGCATTTGTATGATTAGAAAATGCATAGGAAACTTTTTTTACCTTTGTTTGTCAAGTTTTATACTTTGGTCTCTTTACCATATGAGACAGTTGTAAAGCATAAGTGACTGTAGTGTTGCCAACAACAGCAGGACTGTTTTCATTTGTAAAATTTAGAGTGTTGCTGCCTGTAGCAGTTGGGGACATATAATTGATAACATTTGAAGTTTTGTTACTTATAGCAGTTGAGGTGAAATAATTTGAATCAGGTGGGATGTTGTTGTCTGATTCAGTTGGGGTAGCATCATTCTTGGCAGTTGTGATGATCTCAACAGCAACATATGGAAGCCTTTGTATAGAACCTTTTAATAGGGGTGGAAGAATTGGCATCTGTTTTTGCCACCAGAAGCAGTGGAAGCTGTTATGATGGCAACCATAGCTGAGGGATCAAAAGTGGAGGATTTTATCTGTTGGTCAGTTGGGTGGTTGGGAAGAAGTGTGATAGTGAAAAGGATGATCTGACATGATTATAATGTGAATGACACATGAAAAACATTCTCTGTGCGTCTCTGAGGGGACTGAAGTTTTTTCATCAGAGAGATGGCTGCATGGTGAGATTCTATGAACTTGTACAAAATTGAATTCAGAAATGTAGAATGGCTGGGCCAAATGTTGAGTTTCTTTAGACATCTCAAATATGTAGAAGTTCACTTGCTTCTCCAAGCTTTAAGGTTTTCAGTAGTTTGGCTTCTGATTTTTTTAATTTTTTTCTTTAAAAGTATAACTAGCTTTCAGAAAGAAAATACAAACTGTAAAACAATATCTAAATCAGCAAATCTTTTGGCAAATATAAGCTGAAATCTGACATTAATTTTTTTTTTTTTCTGACATTAATTATTATTTGAAAGATATATAATTCTTCTACCAGGTTCCATGAGTAGTTACGGGATATATTTTATTATTAATAAACTTAGTCAGCAATATCAGAGAATAGTACCACCTACATGCAAAACATGAGGGTCAGAGTGTGGTAGCTCATAACTTTAATCCAAGCAAAGGAATTAGAGCTGATAATCTGTGCAAACTCTACCTTTAATGTCAGCACAAGGGAGATAGAGTGGTGATCTTTGCCTTTAATTCCATAAATAGACAGAGGTCTTTTAGTTTTTCTGTGAGTTTAAGGTCTAACTACCAAACATCAGAAATTCACATATTTAATCTTAACTCTAAAATTAAGATGTGTACTTAAACCTAGAAGTAATCAGCTGGGCAAAGAAATTATTAAAGGCAGGATTATACAGATGGCATGGAATTCTATAGCAGCCACAAGCCAGGGTGAAGCCTCTGGAAGATAGCTTTTACCCTGAGAAGATGGCTGGGTGATAGTCTGTGGTCTCTTTCCTCTTTCTAATATGTCAACTTTTTTCCAAAAACTATCTCTGTGTTTTTATTAAATATTAAAAAAATTGTTTTACTTGGCACTCAATGTGGGGCATAAATTCCCAAAAAAGCCACTTGCAGGTCCTGAGTAGGCTTTCTATTTTGACTTAGATTCCAGGCTTAGGCAATGTGGGATACAATTGTTTGCACTTTACTTTTAAGTGGATAAGTTTTTCACAGAGTAGTTTCCTTCTTCTGGTGGGTTGTTTGTTTTACTCTTTATAAACCCCACTTTGTTCTGTTATTACCACAGTAGGTAGCTTCTCCAATTTAAAGTCATCTAGTAGTCACTGAAAACAAGTTTGGCCAGTGAATCAGATTTTTTAAAAAGGGGAATTTACCAGTCAAAAGTTGCCTACCAATGGAGGACCTAACTCCTTTTCCCAATAGTTCCACAGTGGTCAGTCTTGATTCAGTGAGCTCCTTAGCACACCAGTCAGCCAATACTAAGGGGCTCATCTTCATAATCCTATCCCCTTCATACTGTGAGATCAGACTGTTCCTGTGCATGAGCTGGCATCTTAGAGCCCACTCTATGTAGAAAAGCACCTAACACAGCTATGGTATTGGGATGAGTGAATCAGAACAGCCTTAGGGAGATGCCCAATGCTGATTTCACACACCTTGTTACTTCCCGTTCTTTTGTGGGTAAAAATGGGGTAATGGTGTGGGAGGATGCTGAGAGAAGACTGAGAGGAATTGGGAAAAAGGGAATGGAGTAATTCAGGGTACAACATATTAAAAAAGGACTTTTTAAATAAAAAAAAGAAAAGAAAAAAGGGGAATTTGTTTAAGGCATTGAAAGTGTTTGGTCTTTCTTTGATATTACTCTTACAAATTGATATTTGTACCAAGAAAAAAATTTATAAAAAAGATTGGATGATTATAAGAAGCTTACAGAACACCAAATAGATATGAACGCCCCCCCCAAAAAAAAGTGAGTGTGTCACATAATAATCAAGCCACAAAACATACAGAACAAGAAAAAAATTTAAGAGCTGCAATAAAAAGAGCTAACTTACATATAAAGGCAGACCCATCAGAATAATACATGACTATTCAGTGGAAATGATCAAAGCTAGAAGGGCTTGGTCAGAAGTTATACAGACGCTAAAAGAGCATGCCTGCCAAACTAGAATACAATAATCGACAAAATTATCAATCACCATAGATAGAGTAAACAAGATATTTCATGACAAAATCAGGCTGAAACAATATCTATCTACCAATCCAAATCTCAACATAATATTCTTTGGACCTTGAAAGAATAATACTTAATTTTATTTGGAATAACAGGAAAGTCAGAATTGTCAAAACAATTTTACTCAACAAAAGATCCTCAAGAGGTATCACCTTCCCTGACTTCAAGTGATACTATAGAGCTACAGTAATAAAAACAGCCTGCTACTGGAATAAAAACAGACTTGTGGATCAACGGAATAGAACTGAGGATCCAGACACTAACCCAAAAACCTATGAACACTTGAAATTTAACTAAGAGTCCCAAAATATTCAATGGAAAAAAGATAGTATATTTAACTAATGGTGTTGGCATAGCTGGAAGGAAGTGTGTATAAGAATTCAAATATATCCAAGCCTGTCACCCTGCACAAAACTCAAATCCAAGTGGTTCAAAGACCTCAACATAAACCTAGCCACTTTAAATTTGATAGAAAAGAAAGTTGGAAATACACTTCTACGAATTTCACAGGCAACAACTTCTTAAATATAATACCAGTGGCACCAACTCAAAGACCAACAATCAATAAGTGTGATCTCCAGAAGCTAAGAAGCTTCTGTAAAGCCAAGGACACGGTCAATAGGACAAGACGAGAGCCTACAGATTGGGAAAAGATTTTCACCAACCCTACAAGTGATAGAGGACTGATCTCTAAGATATATAAAGAACTCAAGAATCCAGAGTCCAAAACTTTGAATAACCCAAACAAAAAATGGGGTTCAGTTCTAAAAAGGGAATTCTCAGCAGAAGAATGATGAATGGCTAAAAAGCACCTGAAAAAGTGATCATCATCTTTAGCCATTAGAGAAATGCAAATCAAAACAACTTTGAGATACTACCTGACACCTGTTACATTGGCTAAGATAAAAGACACAGAGGACAGCCTAAGCTGGTGAGGATGCAGAGCAAGGAGAACACTCCTCCACTGTTGGTGGGAGTGTAAGCTTGTTCAGCCACTTTGGATTGCAGTATAGCAATTTCTCAGAAAATTGGGAATCCATCTCCCCCATGACCCAGGAATACCACTTCTGGGTGTATACCCTAAAGATGAATTGTCACACTCCAAAGGCATTAGCTCAACTATGTTCGTAGCACCATTATTTGTAATAGCAAGAACCTGGAAACAGCCTAGATGTTCCTCAACTAAAGAATGGATTAACAAACTGTGGTACATCTACACAATGGGGTACTACTCAGCAGTAAGAAAAAAAAATGATACCCTAAAATTTGAAGGCAAATGAATGGATTTGGAGAATATCCTCCTGAGCGAAATTTCACAAACTCAGAAAGATAAACAGGGAATGTACTCACTCATTAGTGGACCTTAAACAAACAAACAAACAAACAAGAGAAAAGCAAAGCATGCCCAAGTTGCAAACCACAACCACTGAACAGCTTGGGATCAGTAACACCATGGACTGACTCCTTGGATCCCACTTACCCTAGAGGAACACCTGACTCAGTCTTGATATACTGGGGAGAAAACTGGACCTGCCAGTAGTGGTTACTGAATTAAGGCAATATTGGGATAGTGGGACCATGGTACTGCCTGCTCCCTGCCCAGGAAGGGGTTGGGGAGTTGTAGAGAATAAAGAATGACCTGTTGTGTTAGGATCGGGAATGGACCTTGAATAAGAATATGCAAGAATAAAAAGTATGACTTCTTTGTTCATAATATTAATAATAAGGAATTTAGGTTGAGAAGAAATACTTTTAATATATTGTAACATGTTCTTTGATTTATAATTCTTTGAAAGGTGAAACTACAGTAGACATCATATCTATTAATCCATCTTCATAACTATATTTGACACCCACCAATGTCTACTTTGTGTCTAGTTTTAAGGTTGTGTTCCTTAAAGGATTTCTCTTTTTCAGGGAACACTGTAGATGGCATGACACTCTGATGTTTGTAATCCTGATCAGCTTTTGATTATTTTTTTAGTGTAATGATTAGGAAGAGCTTATTCCAGAAGCCTTTCAAGATCGTTTATCCCAGATTTTACAGTGGTTTAGAACATGTTATCTTGACTAGCAAAGGGAATTTAATCTTTGCCACAAGCTTGGAAAAATCATCAGTGAAATTTAAGGCAGCAGCAGTAGTTATGAAGATATTGTCACTACTTTTGTACTCAGGGAGGGGTGGAGTGGGAGGAGAATTGATTGGAAGTCTGGATTGTTGAAGTCTTTGCATAGTATGTAAAACTATATTAAAATTACTAGGCAGTATTAACATTACTGATGGAAGGATTTGGTTAATTCAACTTATATTAAGTGCTATATTAAAGGAAAGGTATCCTGGCATTCCAGGTACTGAACCAAAGAGAGAGCAAGGAGAATAAATCTGTGGTCCTCTGGGCTGAAGTTTTCCTCTGGGGCCTGTGTTGCAGTCACCACACTTTGGAGAATGGAATTAAATAGATTTAATCATATGTTTCAACTAATTCTCAGGATAAACACTTTCCGGAGTGGGTACAATTTTAAGATGTCCATAAAATTCCCACTCTCCAAAGATATTTTTGCCTGATTTTATCACTTACATTCTTTCAAAACAAGGTATAAAATGCTGGAAGCAAAAGACAGTAGAAATCTCATGTTGCTGCAAATGATCTATTGATTTAGAATAAAGATTTTCTACAGTGCAGAGAAACATATGACAAACAGGCTATATAAAATTAGAGCATCCTCTGGTTCACAGCCAGTAAAGAAACAAAAAAATCACATCATGGCATTTTCAAGGGTTTTGGTCTATTTCCATATTTACACTGGCCTCAAACACACATTTAATGTTTAGAGAATAGGAACTAAGATTCAACACTTAGTATTTGTTTTTCTAAGCATGTGCCATTCTGTTTTCTGCATTTTCTAGTTATTGTAGTTTTTCTGAAAGTTTTGTTTTTTATAAATCTAAAGTTGGAACATAAGCTCTAAGTTAGATTATTAGAAATATAATAGCATGGAGAAGAAGAAAATGCTACTGAAACAAAAGGGCACAATATGTAATAGAATGAGCAAGATCCATGGTAACAAGAGAATTTACTCAAATGGAATATGAAGACACTACATGGAAAATTGCTATATTGTGTTAATAAACAAGGTTGGAACAACTTGACTATTTGAGTCTCTGTAAACACATCTGTTCCAGACATGAGTGGTATTAGTATTTTAGGCCAAGCAGAAACCTTGTTGCTCTCTGAACTCTGGCCCAGGGAAATATTTTCCATTACCTCAATCACATTCAGCTCCCCTTCCAAATCAAAGAAATCTATAAGAGAGCTCCAAAGCCCAATATCCTGCAAACACAGTCTGGAGGTGCATCCTATGGGTCACACAATGTGCTAAATGCAATAAGTTTCATCAGACTCTGAAAAAATGGACCACTTGAACCTCTCAAAAGATAGCTGACCAAGAGCTGACCCAGAGACCAAGAAAAACTGGAAGCACATCTACAAACCCAATTTCAGGAAGAACACAGCAAGAGGAACATCCCACAGGCCAAACCCTGCACAAACTGTAATCTGTGTCACCACACTCTGACAACTGGAGACACCAAAGCCTCCCAAAAACATAACTGACTAAGAACAATCCTTGCAACAATGGAAGACACACAGCTCCTTGGCTCAGAGCCAAGTAAGAGCCAACAAATCTTCCCACTACACGCATGACTGACTAAGATCTAAACTAGAACTGACTAAGAGTCAACCAGGGAAACAATAAGTAGATGCCAGTGCAAAAATTCATATACTAATATAAAGATAAAAAAATACAGCTTAGGCCTGCCATAAAAACAGAATTGTTGATCAAGGGAATTGAATTGAATACCCAGACATTAACCAACACACCTATGATTACCTGATTTTTGACAAAGAACTTAAAATTCTTCAATGGAAAAAAGATAATATCTTCACAAAATGGCCTTGGAATAACTGGATGGAAGTGTGTGGATAAATGCAAATAGATCCAAAACTATCACTATGTAAAAAACCTCAAATCCAAGTGGATCAAAGATCTCAACATAAACCCAGCTATCCTGAACTTGACAGGAAAAAAAAGTGGGAAACACCCTCCAAAACTTTGGCACAGGTTACCACTTCCTAAATATAATATCAGTAGCACAGAAGCTAAGAACATTAATCAACAAGTGGGATCTCCTGAAAATGAGAATCCTCTGTAAAGCCAAGGAGACAGTCAATAAAACAAAACAGCAGCCTACAGAATGGGAAAATATTTTCAGCAACCCTACCAGTGACTGAGTACTGATCTCTAAAATATATAGAGAACTCTAGAAACTAGAGCCCCAAATCTGAAATTGCCTACTTTACAGAGTTCAGAACTGAAAAGGGACTTCTCAGCAGAAGAATGGTTGAAAAGCTCTTGAAAAAATGCTCAACATCTTTAGCCATCAGAAAAATGCAAATCAAAACAACTTTGAGATACCACCTTATACCTATCAGAATGGCAAAAATCAAAAAAGACAGATGATAGCCTATGCTGGAGAGGATGTCGAGCATGGGGAACACTCCTCTAGGGTAACTTGTTCAGCTACTCTGGAATAGAATATGGTGGATTCACAGAAAACTGGGAGTCAATCTTCCCAAGGCCCCTGCAATACCACTTCTGGGTGAATATCCTAAAGTTGCACAGTCACACTCCAAAGGCATTAGCTCAACTATGTTCATAGCAGCATTATTTGTAATGGCAAAAACCTGAAAACAACCTAGATGCCTCCACAACTGAGGAATGGTTTAACAAACAGTGGTACATATACACAATGGAGTACTACTCAGATGTAAGAAAAAATGATAACCTAAAATTTCAGGCTTATGTATGGATTTGGAGAATATCCTCCTAAGAGAGGTCTCAGAAACCCAGAAGGATAAGCAGGCGTTGTACTAACTCATTATTGTTCTTTAGGCAAAAACATTCTCATCTCATGGAAAAATGATGATTGAATAAAGTGATTTAAAGCACACACAGACACACACATACATATACACTCAAACACGCGAACCCTTCTGGTTTGACTGTAGAAGTAATGCTTAGCAGATTTTGATGCATTAGCTGTGTCTTAGTGTGCTTTCTTCAACTGAAGCTGGTCCTAACCTGGCTTGAGTTATCTTAAAAACATTTTTTATATTCCATGTACTTTAGTGAAAAGAGACACTGAGAAAGGTTGTTTTCATTATTTAATATGCCTACATAAGAACAAACTATAACTACTGTTTAATTTGAAGCTGTGTCTATCAAGTTTCTACCTTTAAGGTATACTTAATGCTGTGAATTTTTAAAGAAATTTCAATACAAATATGTATTACATTGTAAAAAAAAGAATGTCAAATATTTTGCCAAGTGTCTGAATCATTAGTAATCCTGGACCGTATGAGGATATGGTTTTCTCCACCTTTGCTAATATACAGCATCTATTATTTTTCTGCTTGTTTTTCTGATCTATTTCAACTTTCAATAAATATTATATGATAGGTCATTGTGAACCTGATTTGTACTTCTTGAATAATCAAATGATAGATAATTTCCATGTGCTTATATGTTATCCTAAAATCTTTGAAAAATAATTTATTTATATCATTTGGTTGCTTTTAATTAAATTGGTAAATTTATATTTTTTCCTTGCAAGTATTTTTCTGTGTTCTGGACATATTTTGAAGTTGATATATGTTATGGAAATATTTTCTTTCCATCTTTATCTTTTCAATTTTTGTAACATCCTTTCAATTCCAAATGGTTTTATTTATTTTTATGGAGTTCTGTTCGTTTTTGTTTTAGTCACTTGAGTTTTTTTTTTTTTTTTTTAAGTATAAGCCCCGTTTTATTTTTCCAAGATGTTTTTTCCTTTTGTCTTTATGTAGCCACCGCTTTACATGGGCTTTGGTGGAGGTCATGGTGCAGCACCAGCAGGTCTAAATCATGGTGGGGGTGTTCCATCCTTGCGGGCTTCACGAGACCGATTCCTGACGACTTTGCTATGTATAGCACAACTCACATAGTAATGAAGTTTGACATAGAGTTTGGGAAGCACATAAGCATCAAAGACACTTGCTTCAGATATGTCCCTGACAGCAGAGGCCTCTACAATATTCTGGATGACGAACATAATGTACATATGTAACTCTCAGACAAATATCTTATTTTCAATATAAATTCTCTATCTCCACCCCCCACAATAATAGAAATCAAGAAATATATGCTAGGGGACAAAGAAGTCCAAAATAAGAAAAAAGGAAAATAGCAAACCACACAATTTATCAAAAAACCAGACCGGAATGTTTTGTCATGTTCAGAATACACAGACACACATACACAAATATAAACATATGTTCATATGAAAGAAGAAAAATTTAAACTGAGAAGGAAATGAACCATCAGAAAGATTAAAGAGTAAAATGAGGGTAATATAAGGTGAATATGGGTCCAGTACAATCGCAAAAAGTGATGAGAATGTTATGGTTAACACATTTTTATATTTCAACTAAAAAAAAAAGGTATAAGTGGAAGGAAGTAAAATATGAATGATCTTTATGTAAAATCCATTTGCAGAACATTCTGACATTTTAAAAACATTAGAAAACTTTGTTTTTTAGTTATCTGGAACAGAAATACAAATTTTTGTTTTTATTTATTCACTATTATAAAAGACTAAATAAAGAGATACTTGTTAGATACAATTATATCTTTTGATTACTGAACTTGTCATGAAAAGAATTAATATTGTAATAAATAATGTGAAATTTCATAAACATTTACTAAAACTCAGATGAAAATAGAAGTAAAAATAAGTGTAAGTGTCCTCGTGTGTACATTTGCAGATTTTTTGAATGTGATCTTGGTATCTAACGTAGCTGCTTCTGAACTGCAGAAACTATTTAGTAGTTAGGAACACATATTAGCCTTGTAAGACCTGGGTGATGCTTCCAGAATCCAGTCTCTAAAGGTTCTGCATATGAACAGTGTAGATATCCTTAACATCTATTTGCAGATATGTACATATATAAGAGAGAGATAGATAGATACATTGATACATACATACATACATATATAGATTTTTTTATATATATGTTCTCAGATTTAAAAGCACATTCATCAAGATTAAAAATATATTTTGAATATTTCAAATGAAACATATACTTCTGGATATCAAAAATAATATCCACAAAAAAGAGAAAACTGATACATTTATCTGTATATACCTGGGTTATATTATTCATAACTGTTTTTTCCAGCTGCATCCATGTACTTTTGAATATTCTAATTTATTTTTTTTTAAATTACTAAATAAAATTACACGAATTAAAGGAAAAAGACATTATTCAAAAGTAATCTTAAGGAAAATTGGCCATAGAGACAGAACTAGATGAATTGATATACTATATTTAAGATACAGCTCTCTTTAGACACAAGAAGTTCAAGTTGTTGATACATCTTATTATTGATAGTGAAGACGAAAATTTACATGTTATCTTTTTGCTAATATATATGTATCAAAATATAACTGAATTTGGCTGTCTTGTTAAAATTTTACCAGTAAAATTTTACAAAGCATCTGTGTTTACTGACAGGTAATAGGATATGTTTTATCATAGCATGAATGTGAGCGATGATAATAAGAGAATGATTTCTGATACTCTTGTACCCCTCTCTCAAATTGTGCCCCAGCTGCACATGTTCTTGGGAAGACTTAGAGTTGAACATGGGGTACATCTTTTTTCACACAGTAATTTCTAAATACTTTGAAACACTGAAAAGCCTTCGAACAGTTGATAGTTTTCTTTCAAATTTTTTCTTTTTTTAATTTACTTTTATTTTATTATTATGAACAAAGAAGTCACACTTCCTATCCTTGTATTTATTTAAGGTCCCTCCCCCACCCATGACATCAGATCTTTCTTCTCCACAACTCCCCATCCACTCTCTGGGCAGGCAGCAGACAGTCCCAAGGTCCCACTGTCCCGCTGTCCCAATATTGCTTAGTTCAGCCTCCACTCCTGGCAGATCCAGTTTTCTCCCCACAATCTCAAGACTGAGTCAGGTGTTCCTCTAGGGGGAGTGGAATTCCAAGGAGCCAGTCCAAGGAGTTTTTGATCCCAAGCTATTCAGTGGTTGTGACTTGCAGCAGGGCATGCTTTACTCTTTCTTGTTTGTTTGTTGGTTTGTTTAGAGTCCACTAATCATGAGGATATCCCTTGCTTATCTTTCTGGCTTTGTGAAACCTCGCTCAGGAGGATATTCTCCAAATACATCCATTTGCCTGCAAATTTTGGGATATCATTTTTTCTTACTGCTGCGTAGTACTCCATTGTATAGATGTACCACAGTTTGTTAATCCATTCTTCAGTTGAGGGGCATCTAGGTTGTTTCCAGGTTTACTATTACAAATATCACTGCTATGAACAAAGTTGAGCTAATGTCTTTGGAGTATGATAGTGCCTATTTAGAGCATACACCCAGAAGTGGTATTGCTGGGACCTTAGGGAAACTGATTCTCAGTTTTCTGAGAAACCATTATACTGTGTCCCAAAGTGGGTGAACAACCTTACACTCCCACCAACAATGGAGAAGTGTTCCCCTTGCTCTGCATCCTCTCCAGCATAGGCTGTCCTCTGTGTCTTTTATCTTAGCCAATCTAACAGGTGTCAGGTGGTATCTCAAAGTTGTTTTGATTTGTATTTCTCTGATGGCTAAAGATGATGAGCACTATTCCTGATGCCTTTCAGCCATTCGTAATTCTTCTGCTGAGAATTCCCTTTTTAGATCTCAACATTGATTGGGTTATTCAAGGTCTTGGGCTCTAGATTCTTGAGATCTTTACATATCTTAGAGATCAGTCCTCTATCACTTGTAGGGTTGGTGAAAATGTTTTGCCTTTCTGTAGTCTGTCATTTTGTCCTTTGGGACACATTACTGTTCATAATAGCTGCAAATAGTATTAAATACCTTGGAGTAACTATAACCAAAGAAGTAACAGACCTATTTGATATTTATTTTTATCAAGTGCTATACTTAATTTTTGATTTTTGTGTTACTAAATATTTACAAAGTGCACATGTTTCTTACCACTACTTTAATGCATATAAAGGAAGCAGATGATCTACAAATACAAATATCAAGCAGAGTTTAAATGAGTTTAGAGGGTAATTTTAATAATCAGTTCAAGAGGATAACTTAGAAAGATAGGAAACTTATCTAGGAAAAGGATCTAAAATAAACCAAATTTGACATGAAAATAGTTTAAAGGTTATTTGTAAATACTGGAGCAGCCACACATTGTGTCTAGGTCCAACCATACTGAAGGAGCTAGAACCATGACACTAGGGATTAGGGGGTAAAATATGGGAGCTGACATGGAGAATGTTATTGGACCAAATGTAGGAGGAGGACAAGGAAGAATCCCTAAGAAGAAGAACTTGTTCTCCAAGTTCATTTGGTACTTGGTTAAGGAAATAGAACTGACAAATAATTATTGAAAAAAAATTATCAAATAACAACAAAATTAGGTTCTAAGTTTGGTTTAAGAGAGACAGCAAAATATTCCAGACAACCAATGAGCTGGACACCAAATAATAAATTTGGCTCTTTATTTTACCTGACAATACTCATTTTATATTTCTTAATCACTTCCTCATTGACATTTGCCACTCTTAGTGATTTACACAGGATGAAAATCATATACTCAAGCCATTACTTCTTAGTACTCTGCTTTCTTACTTCCAGCATGTGATATTAAATACCAACATTATTTTATCGTCCTATATACTCCCATAACAATACATCCAATATTTACATTTCCAACAACTGCTTGTGTCAAGGAGTCAAATTGAAATATTAATCTCTGCTTACTCTTGTTTATTTTTAATTAAATCATTAGAAATTCAAATTTTTAGAAACAGGTAAGGCTGTTAGGATATAGTCAGAAGTATGACTGAGGTCTGGATCACATGTGTCAGAGAGACAAACTAAGTTTAAAATGATTCTTAGAAAAAGAAAAAAAAAACCCGATTACAGCCTTGGGAAATCAAGCCTTGGGAAATCAAGCAGAACCAATATATGCTAAGGCAGAGACATCTGACCTATAGAATTATAAGATATTTCAAGACTTGTAAAGGGCTAAGTTCTTAATAATATATGATGATACTGTAGAAAAAATAACACAGAATTTAAGGGGATACTTCAATTAATACATCCAAATACAGAATTGAGAATCATCTGGATCTTTGTTCCCTGAGGCTCATTGTATCTTACCCCATTCAAAAATAATCAAATAACAACAAAATTATGCTTTAATTTTGGTTTAATAGAGAAGCCAAAATATCCCAGACAACCAATGAGCTGGACACCAAATAATAAATTTCGCTCTTTATTTTACCTGACAATACTCATTTTATATTTCTCAATCACTTCCTCATTGACATTTGTCACTCTTAGTGATTTACACAGGATGAAAATCGTATACTCAAGCCATTACTTCTTAGTACTCTGCTTTCTTACTTCCAGCATGTGATATTAAATCCCAAAATTATTTTTTCGTGCTATATACTCCCATAACAATCCATCCGATATTTACATTTCCAACAACCGCTTGTCTCAAGGAGTCAAATTGAAATACTAATCTCTGCTTACTCTTGTTTATTTTTAATTAAATCACTAAAATTTCAAAATTTAAAAACAGTTAACGCTGTTACGATATAGTAAGAAGTATGACTGAAATCTGTATCAGATGTGTCAGAGAGACAAATTAAGTTTAAAATGATTCTTACAGAAAGAAAAAAAACACAATAACATTATGTAAATTTCAGCCTTGGGAAATCAAGTAGAACCAATGTATACTTTGGCAGAGAAATTGGGCCTATATAATTATGAGATATTTCAAGACTTGTAAAGGGACAAGTTCTTAATAATATATGATGATACTGTAGAAAAAATAACACAGAATTTAAGGGAATACTTCAATTAATACATCCAAATACAGAATTGAGAAACATCTGGATCTTTGTGCTCTGAGGCTCATTGTATCTTACCCCATTCAATGAATGAAATTATTGTTAACTTGATGCTTAAAAAAAGGTTTGCTGAGGAAATCTGCATCCTTAATTTATGTCCCCAAATACATATATGTATAGTAGTTTTGATTATTTGGTGGGGGCATGAGATGTAATATTCTAAATCAAATTGCTTTCTTTTTTATTGATAATATTATGGTCTAAGCAACTGTCTTCCACCAAGATTTTTGATAGATCTTATATTTTTCCTGTTAAGGCAGGGCTTTCCTATGATTTTGGCTAACTCATGATCTTTATGATCTATTCTCCTCACAGTATGGCTTATAGGCATGTGGTATAGTTCTTTCCTACTTCTTATTGTTGCTTTTCTCACAGTTTATTAATACCAAAAATCAATTTCCATGTTTATCTCCAACTTCTCTACCAATATCAACATTCTTAGGATTCTATTGCATACAAATTGCTGTTTCAGATCTCTGTGTGTGATCAAATGCTCTGAGTTGTTCTTATATAAGAAACAACATGCTTGCCAGTATTCTTCAAATTTTCCTTAAATTACTAAGAATGGAGAGTTTCTCACATATTTCTTGTTCATGCACCCATTTACTAGGACTGAATGCTTTCCTACACCTAATGTTTTCAGGAATGTTCAATTCTTAAGTTTCGAATGTCTGTATCTGAGGCATTAACAGTCACTATTCTTATGAATATTGATCTCTGGCTGCATTTGTACAGGTGTAGCTGTCATTAGCTACTACAGCAGCCCATGCAGACATGATGGCACATTCTTAAACAGCTGTTTGTGACATGAGAGACTATGAAGCTCATACAGAGAATTTTGATGTTCTATGTTTGGTTTCTTGGCAATATGCAGTAACATTCACAAAATTTACTCATTAAACATTAACAAAATTTTCACACTATAAGGAAAACATTTGCAGTGTAGTCATCAAAATTATTTTTCTTCAATTTTGAAATTATAGAAAGTGAAAAATTTCTCAGCCATTATTTTATTACTGGTATCTAAAGTCATTTAGTGTTTCTTTATTAAGTTAGAAAATATTTAGTTATGTAACATTTTGGAATATGATTCCTCTTTGATTTTCATTTTCTTAGATTTTATCACAATTAACAGATTATGTTAAAATTTCTTTTATAATTAGAACTGTTTTCTGAATACCTTTTGGACATAGAGCTAGGACCTATATACATACTCTTGTATGTGGATGTTTAAGTACTGCATTTAAAATTATGTATGGTTTGCAATTGACTAACGTTTTCTTTGTTTAAATATTAAATCATCTCCTGATTGGTTATAATCCTCATAACAATATGCTGTATGAATATAGTTGGTGTGGGTTACTGAAGGAACAATGTCAGAAAGAAACATGATCATTACACATACTATATGTATTTGCAATATTTTCCATGTAAGTTTGTTTGAATCCATAGATACTGGGGCATCTATGATGCCACATAGATGTAGATGGCATGATAATTAGAATTATACCAGCAGTACATGCTTTGTAAGGCTGTTCAGCTCTTCATTATTTTGCATAATGCTTGGGAAGGGCTTTTTCCTAAACTTTATGACCATTTATCCCAAGTTTTCACAGTGCTTTGAAATACCTCATCCTTATAATCGGAGAGAATTTAATCTTTGCCTCAAACTCATAAAAATCTTCAGTGGAATTTAAATCAGTAGCAGTAGTGTGGGAGATATTGGTTCTAGTGTTCTAATGAGGGAAGTGTAGTGAGAGAAGAATTGCTTGAAAGTCCGGATTGTTGAAGATTTTCCATGGGAAGTCTAAATACAAAAAGAGTAGAAACATTATTTCTACTGGAGAAACCTACTGGTTAAAGGGACCAACATTAGGCCTATAGTCAAGGAATGAGATGTTGCCACATAAACACTGAACCAAAGTGATATGGAAGAGAACAAAGATGTGGTCCTCTAGACTGAATTCCTCCTCTGGTGTCTGTGTTGCACTCAACACACTGTGGGCAAAAGGAATTCAAATTATTTAAACTTGACATTTCAGATGATTATCAGGTCAACACATTCTGGGATGAGTAGAATTTTAAGATGGCCCCAAAAAGTCCCACCTCCAAAGAGGTTTAATGCCCTGATTTTTCTAGTTATGTTCTTTTTAAAAAAAAAAAAAAATATGCAATGCTGGGAGCAGAAGAAGATAGATATTTTATGCTGCTGAAAATTATCTAATGATTTATAATGAACATTTTCTCTAATGGAGTTAAACATATGACAAGTAGTCTGTATGAAATCAGAGAATCCTCTGGTTCATTGCAAGTAGGAAAACTGAGAATCATATTATGGCCATTTTCTAGAGCCCTGTTCTGTTTCCACATTTACCCTGGCCTCAAACACACATTTAATAGTTATATTTGTGTGAGCATGGGCTACTCTGCTTTCTACCTTTTCTAGTTTTGTATGTTTTCCTGAAATTTTCATATTTAATTTTTCTTTAAAGTTGTAAAATAAGCTCTAAGGTAGGATATTGGGAATACAATATAACAGAGAAGAAGAAAATAATGCTGTCTCCAAATGTTTCAGTGTAGAAAAAAGAAACAGGTGCCTGGGTAGGAGAATTTATCCAAATTAAATATGAAGATTCCCACATGGAATCCTCTGACTTTTTTGTTAACAAACAAAGTGAAGTCCATTAAATACTGCAGTAAAGGGCTGGAATTCCATCAACTTTGAAAGGAATGGCCTTCTGATAGAGAATGGAGCTGACTACAGTATCCATTCTGCCTTCTGAGGACTGGAAAGGAGAACACAGCTAAGCTAAGTGCAGACTATGCCATGATAATCAGGGTTTTAAAGTTCTTATTTGTGATTATTTATTATATGACAACAAAGAACTGTCTCATATTTGTAAGTCAAAAAGTCAACCAATGAAACTGTCAGCTTCTTAATTTGAGCATTCAGGTCCTTAATAAAAACACAGATGTTAGGAAGAAATAAAAGAAATGTTCCATTTTAGAAAACTATGCTGAACTAAACAAACATGGCCATGAGAAAGGGTCCCTCACCCTGTTTCCAGAAACTATTGATAGAAACTGTTATTCCCACAGGGGCAGTATGTCTAAGTTCAGATGGTAGAATGCATACCACCCTGACCATGCTAACTGGCCATCAGATGTTCAAAGTATGCCTCCACTACACTTGGGCCCAGATTCAAGCAGAAACTCTGTAGAATAATTGTCAGCACCCAACTTTGCACTTTAGTTAGCCCAAACTGTGGTTTTCCCTTTAAAAGGGGGTGTGAAGCTCCCCTAGAAAGCCCTTCCTGATCTTTCTAAGGCAAGAGCCTTAAGGCTGGTCAACCTGCCTTGACTTGGATTAACATAAACCTTGCATTTGAATCTGAACTCCCCCTACTAGGTAGACTTTCTTGGGAAATATGAGCCTGGGCATAACAGTTAAAGACGGGAAAACTCATGAAGAAAATTCTTAGCATTGGCTGTTCATAGAGCCATTCACTGAAATCAGTCTGGAATGGAAGTGGTTGCCCTACAGGCTTAAAAAATGTCTATCTTATTCAAGGACTTAGGATTGTTCTATATTTTAATTAGAATAAATAGAAAAAAATATGTTACAAAGCTTGTTCTTTTAGACCCTCGTTTGTATAGCTGTAATGAGAGAAATGGTCATGTTTAACTTGAATCTTTTGCCTGGGTAGCTTCTATCAAAGTGGTTAAAAAAAGTCCCAAAGGTGGCAAAAACATCCTACAGAGTAAAGGCTGTGGGTGTAGTCCTGTCTCTGTCAAGTACAGAATGTGTGACTATAAAGACAACAACATCCTTGAGTCTGTCAGAATGATCATGAGATATTCCTAGTCATTGCAAATCTCTTTTAGAAAGTTATTTACTATGAATGATTTAATATTGTCTCAGATATCAAGGCAGTGCTTGTCTTGGTACAGTACATACCCATCTTATTGAGTTTTCTAAAGACATGTTGAAAATCAGTTTTAAGTAGAAGTCAAAAAGAACAACCTCTGTATTTGCTGGAGTATGAGAACACGTGAATTATCTTATTAAAAATTCCTCTTCATATGTGATAATTGAATATAGCACTCATAAGCCTTCTGTGATTATTATGTGAAACCAGAATTTTATAGTGGACATTAAATTCCTAGGGTACATTTAATGTAATTTTCAGGTCTTATATATTAGGTAAGACAGATAAATAATGTATAAAACTCTGATGTAAAGTTAACAAGACATAATTTTGATAGGAATTAGTGGTACTCACCAGGAAACTTCCTGCAAGAACCCAGGTGCTCAACACCAAATCTAGTGTTTTCATCTTTTGTTATCTCTTGAAATTAAGCACAATGGCTGATTATCATTCCTCTTCAAAAGGAAATGTCATTATTTGTGACTTGTCTCAAACCATGGTAAGTATGTAGGAACATGAATCCCCACCCCCCCAAAAATTCTTTTTCCTTATCTTGTACTCAGGTAAGTTGGATAGTATGCTCAGCTGATAACAGATAAATGTACAATGATGGAGCCAGTTTCACATTTGCTTTGTGAACTGATGCTGCAGTGAATGCCCAATATTTTCTCATGAAAATACTGAGTAGCAGAGGACTTCAAAGTAAAGATTTTGATTTAAGCAGTAATTATTTTACAAAAGATATTTTTCACTTATACTTTTTCTCATACTACCAGGCTTCTGTAAACTTGTTTGATATATTAACACTTTAACTTGTTATATGTGAGAAATTCAATTTCTCACAACTCCTACAAGATAAGGAAGAAGTCTTCCTCTAGATGAAATCAAAGGGCAAAGCATCATTTAATATACAGCTTACAATAAGCATCAAACAATGTCACCTTAGTGTGCAACAAATGTTCACATACTTGCTTTTTTACATCCACTTATGTTTCATCAATAACTAGGACTGAAGGCAACATTAATTTTGTTCTACTTTCCTTTCACCATTTTAAGTTTGTGATAAAATTCTGGAGTCAGATTTCTCAAGTTCTTCCTTCACAACACTGTGTGCACAGTGACCTCTCAGTTACCTTAGCCATTTGTGCTGATAGTGTAAATATGGCCACTGAACAATGAAAACCTTGAAAGAAACATATTTCACCTGCAAGTTTCTACCCATCTGGTCTCATGCATTTTGTCTTACACTTGTACAACATTGACTTAATAGAACAATTTTTGTTTAGTTCAGGGCAATGATCCTACAATATTGTATTTGCATTTGTTACAACGCTTTTGTTTTATTGTTGTATTCCTTTTCTTTTCAGTTCAAGCTGAACATTCTCTGTAGTCTTAGTGGTTCTTGAACAAACATTTTCTGTGTGGACTTGAATGAGTTTTGTGCTTCCAAATCATGTTCAATAAAGAATTTAAAAGATGTGAAAGTAAACCAAAAACCAAAAAAATTATAATGCAATTAATTTGCAAACATTATTGGCTATAAATGACAATAAGTGATCCGTGGATTAAAACCTAGAAACTTTTTTCCCTAAAAGACTGAAGATAGTAAACTGTACTCAAATTAGCATTTTTTAATAGAACTATTCAATTGGTTCCTTTGGTTTAAATTTTTTTAAGCTGTAGTCACAAAAGGGACAAAGACACAAGGAAGACTCCTTTCACGCTGAGTTAGTTGTGATAATAGTTCACATTTGCCTGATTATTTTGATACTTCAAAGAGTTTAAAATGTTCTAAATTGCACTATATTGAAAGGATAGATAGGATCAATTTTTATCAGTGATAAAATCAAAGTGAATGCTTCAGGACTATACAGAGATGATGTCATAACCAATCTTCTGTTACATTTAATATCCAGGTTTCTGTAAGGTCTTAAATTGTCTTATATTATCTCATAGATGAATGCAGTGTCACATCCCCCACTCCTCCCAGCCTGATTTGACTGGGACTCACCTTCTGTATTTCTGGCTACTCCTCCTGTTTACCTGTTTTCAGCCTAAACCATTTTTAATATCTAGGGTAAACTCACATTTACATCATCTGTTCCCCACAGGCTATTTTTGTATGTTATATAGAAATCAAAAAGGTCCACATTCCCAGTTTTCAAGGGAAACATTATAAAAACTAAGTGAGCATCTCATCTGTAAACTATACCAGGCATATAATAATGTTTGCCAATAACAATTTTCTAGAGAAACTCTCATACACAGAATTTAAATGAGAATTAAAAGCATAATCAAAGGATTCAAAGTATTTAAAAAGGCACAAAGGAACAGCTCAGGGAAGTCAAGAACAAGAAACTTAGAGAAGAGAAGAAAAGCTCATAGAATCCCCACAAAACAGAAATACAGACTGGTGTGAAGAACACAGACAAGGTAGTATATGTGAGCAACATTCAATAAGAAGATGAAAATATTGAACATGAGTCAAACTGAAAGAAGAGAACATGTAATTGAAAAACTCATAAATCTAGTACAAGCACTTAAGGTTTCCAAAAAGAATGTGCCTAACAGATAAAAGAGTATTAGGACTCAAAAAACTATACTCCAGTAGATGAGTCCAATCAATAGAGTACACGGACAGTACTAATAAGATGTAGTGCTTTAATAAAAAAGAAAAAAGAAGACATGAGGTTGAGTAGATAGAAAGAAGAGGATGTATTTGGAAGAGATTATAGAGAGTAGTGGCTAATGTACATGGTCTCTAGTTGCAGTACATATAAGGGACATAAACATAACATTCTTTCATACCACAGGACATAGACATCAAAATGGTTTCATAGCAGCATAGACAATGGACCAATGTGTGGATTTACACTGTAATATGGACCATCCAGGATACTAGGAACCACCCACAGTACCTTAAACTGTTATTAATCAACATTCTAAACATAAAAATAATGAAACAAATATTTTCTTAAATATGTTTCAAATATAAGACAATTGTATGCTGTAGAAAATTTATTTTAAGTGAAATATACCAGACTAGTAATGTTCAGGCTAGTGATCTAGTTGAATAAATTGGGTAAAATAATTATAATAATAACAATAATAATAACAAGAAGAATATAAAATCTTCCTGGATAACTTCAAAGAAAAGTTGAGGAAGACAATCCCAAAGGGTTCCCATATAGTTTCTCCATTGCATACATCCTCAGATTATTGATGATTACTTCACTGAGATTTGAAAAATATGTATTTTAACCAGTACTCTTCTCTCAATCTATGGTTGACTGGTGTGAACCACCAGTCTGTTCATTACACAAAAGCCTAATGTGAACTGCATTCCTTTTTCACTTTGTTATCAGAGGCAGTTGATTATTCCATATCAGCTCCGATGTGCTGTGTTAAAAATGTCAGTGATGACAATAATTGCCATGTACTGCTTAGTTTGAAATAACTGGTCAAGAGTTAAGCCTCTAGAATTGAATTTGGCATATGCAAACAAGGAATGAAGTACATAAACAATATTTTGTGGTAAAAATTTCATTTATTCTTTTTCCCAATACTGGACCTCACTACAGCTCTATCTTTTCCAGAATTCATTATGTAGACAGGTTATTCTTGAACCTAAAATGGTTAGCCTGTTAGTCTTTCCCAACTGCTGGGTTTAAAAATAAATCCTGCCATGGCCAGTAGTATCTATCAATTTTAAGGTGATTAACAGGTCTATAGATAGAGGTCTATAATATATATTCTGTTTATGATGTTTGATATGACGCAATTTCCCCTTTTATAATTTTGTCCTACATTTATAAATTACCTGTGTTTCTATGTACTAACAAACACTTGATGACATAGCACACATTTTCTCCATTGTTACATTTTGTATTATATTTTGAGTTGTAATGTGTTATACACTAAACAATGGGGGGATATTATAATCTTCAACTCTGTGGGTTTTTTTATATTTTTATATATAGTATTTGGTCTTACTCTGGTATTTTTGTTTGTTTTAGTGTACGCTTTAAAGGAAACATAGAATTTCTATGATATTGCATCTCTTAGAAAAATGAGGGACATTAGTGGTCTCTAAACAAACAAACAAGGAAAAAGCCAAGCATGCCCAAGCTGCAAACTACAACCACTGAAAAGCTTGGGATCAGAAACACCTTGGACTGACCATTCGAATCCCACTCCACCTATAGGAACACCAGACTCACTCTTTATGGAGGGGGGACAAAACTAGATTTGCCAGGACTGGAGAATGAACTAAGCATTATTGGGTCAGTGGGACCATGGGACTGTCTGCTGCCTGCCCAGGGAGGGGATGGGGAGTTGTGGAGAAGAAAAAATGATCTGATATGGCGGGAGGGGGAAGGGACCTTAAATAAGGATATACAGGGATAGAAAAAAAATCAGAGAGAAGGTTGAAAACAAAGTAATTTTATGTGAGGCAAACTTATTTGCATTATCACCCTTGATAAGTCATGCTTATGATTTTTATTTTCTTTATAGCTATTGTTAACTTAGCATTTTAAATTCATTTTATTTTTTTCTTCATAAATACAAAATAAATTTAAAATAAGAAAAATGAGAGAAGCTACATTCATGAGGTCTCATCAATTTGGCTGTCTAAAAGACTTGGGAAAGAATAACATCAATAGTCATGTTAACATGGAAAGGGGGAAGCTCATGAAGTCTCAATCGTAGACCAAAAACTACCACCAACTAAGTTTGAGAAATAGAAAAGTAATCTTTCCCAGGGAAAACCACTCAAATGGACAACCAACATGAATGATCTTTCCTGAGGTTGTATGCATATAAGTTACATAACACATACAGTAGAGGTTGTATTTGTATACATAGAAACACATATAGCAGATTACAAAAAAGAGAACACAAACTTTAAGAGAGCCAGAATGGGAATATGGGAGCTTTCAGGGATAAAGATTGTGGGGAAAATGAGGTGATTATAATTAGCCAAAAAGAAAATATTAAAAGATTGTCTAAGTAAGAATTTGAAATATATGTGAAGATATGTATATGATACAGTAGCATAGCATAGCAGTTCTAGAGATTTGAATATTTATTTAGTTCGGCAATGTTGCTAGGTCCTGGAATGAACTTTGAATGGACACTCTAACAACTTATGATATATATGGTTATATCGTATATACATAATAATTTTTCTATAAATATACTTAACATATTTATATAAGGCTCAATTATGTTTGGACATGCAATTATTTGGTTTTGACTATGTCATCAGTATTTTATGACAGAATGCAATTAATAAACTTCCTAAGTTGTTTTAAATACATCATCTCTCTGTTAGAACCATCTACAGCCTATCATAGTACGTTAACAGGATGATCATAGTGTTGTTGTCTCTAGAGGAACAGTGTTCTAAATACATGTTATTAAATGGAACTATTTTCAGTAATGCACCAATTGAAGTATTTTAAAAATAATACTAATGAACAAATGAAAAGACTTCATATATTTTCCAAAAATTTGATTAATCATAATTCATATGTTGTAATTGCAATATATCAATATTCAGGTTTTTCAGAATCTGAAAAGACAAACCATCAAAAAAATCTTAACTCTAAAATACATAAATTTGATGACAGAGGGACTGACATCTCTCTGAACCATACAATCCAGTGGTGTCTAGGTCAGAGTAAGAGTCATATGTCTTCAGACAGAGAGGATGCCAGTTCCAGAGCAGAGTTGGAGGTGACAGTTCTAGCTCCTGGGCCTCCCAGGGACCACATCCCAAAGGCCTAAAACATAGTCCTGGACTTGACCTCATGGACAGGCCTGTCCTGGGCCAGGGCTGGGAGAAGCCATCCCCAGTAATCTCACAGAAACCAAACAGATAGCAGGGCCCTGCCTCCAAAAGAGGCTGTGTCATTACAGAGGGACAAGCATCTCACTGAAACACATGATTGCATGGTGTCCTGGGCAGTGTGAGAGTCAGATGTCTTCAGACAGCATGGATCCCAGGTTTAGAGCAGAGTGAGAGAGAAGAATGAGAGATGGAACTTTTTGGACAAAATGAATCCTATGGGCTAAGTGTAAGAAATTGTACAGACTCTGTATCCAGAGCAGAAAGGAGATGCACAACCCCTGTAGCCACAGCTTACTAAGATTCCACTAATAGCAGACAAAGAGAGAACCAACAATGCAATGGGCAGACACCAGTGCAAGAATTCATAAACAATATGAAGAACCAAAATGCACCACCAGAAGTAGCTGATGATTCTACAACACCAGGACCTGAACAAAGCAATGAAGAAGAAAGAGAAGGAAACATTAAAACACCTTTACAAAGATTTCAGAATCCATAAAAAAGAATATAAAAAAGTCACCTAAAAGAAATATATGAAAATCCAAATAAAAAATGGAAGAGATGAGTAAACCCTTGAAATGAAAAATAAAGAAAACAAAAAAAGAGAAATCCAACTAATAAAATGATCATTCCACGAACTATAAATAAAAATAGAAAGATTAGAAAAGACACAAAAGGAGGTAGGCAACTTCAGAAATAGAAAATTAGAGGAAACAAACTGGGGCTACAAATACAAGGATAAGCAACAGAAGATGGATGAGAGAATCTCTGGAATGGAAGATTCAACAGTGAAAATAGATAAATCACTCAAAGAAAACACCAAAACCCATAACATGAAACATTTGGGAAATTTGGGACACCATGAAAAGAACAAAACTGAGAATAATAGGAATAGAAAAAGGAGAAGAATGTCAGCTCACATGCACAGAAAGGTATTCAACAAAAAAAAAATCAGAAGAAAACTTCTCCAACCTTAAGAAGAAAGTGCCCATAAAAATAAATAAAACTTCAATATTGAAGAAAGAAATTGAAGAGGATATCAGAAAATGGAAAGCTCTCCCATGTTCCTGGATTGGTAGGATCAACATAGTAAAAATGGCAATTCTACCAAAGGCAATCTACAGATTCAATACACTGCCCATCAAAATCCCAACACAATATTTTTGGACCTTGAAAGAACAATACTCAATTTCATTTGGAGTAACAGGAAAGCCAGGATTGCCAAAACAATTTTACTCAACAAAAGAACCTCAGGAGGCATCACCATCCCTGACTTCAAGCTATACTATAGAGCTACAGTAATAAAAACAGCCTGGTACTGGCATAAAAACAGACTTGTGGACCAATGGAATAGAATAGAGGATCCAGACATTAACCCCAAAACCTATGAACACCTGATTTTTGACAAAGAGTCCCAAAAAATTCAATGGAAAAAAGATAGTATATTTAACAAATGGTGTTGGCATAACTGGAAGGAAGTGTGTAGAAAAATGCAAATAGATCCGAGCCTGTCATCCTGCACAAAACTCAAATCCAAGTGGATCAAAGACCTCAACTTAACCCCAACCACTTTGAACTTGATAGAAAAGAAAGTGGGAAATACACTTCTACAAATTGGCA
>PVIH01020774.1:0-31442 GCA_004025045.1 Sigmodon hispidus
AGCCATATGCTAATGAGTATTACTTTGAACCAATCACCAGCCATATGTTAATGAGGCATTGTGATGGGCACCAATCACGTGCCAGGCTTCCCTATATAAGCAGGCTGAATCTCAGGCTCGGGGTCTTCTTTCCACCATTTCACAACTGAGCTGTACTCCAATAAAGTGTGATCCGAGAAGAATCGTGCGTGTGGTGACTGGTCGTTCTGCAGGCCAGAAGCGGCTCGCCACACGTATTACTATAAAGTTGCTTGGTATAGATGTGAACTATTTTAGGAAAAAATGGACCTAAAAGATCAGTGCCTTAGCTTACCATTCATTGAGGTTCTGCAGTTGTGTCAAATATGATTCTATAAGCTGAGTATGAATGATATATGATATAGCCTCATGTTATGATAGAGCTTGCATTCTAACCTGGGAGACAGGCTTTTGAACAACCAACATGAGGCAATGTGATGTGTGCTCTAATGATACAGGCATGTAGCAAATGCCAGGGAGTACAGAGAAAGGATTTGATCTCCTTTTTTGGGCCAAAGGAAGGTCAGAGGAATTTGCATTGGGAGTTGTTTTTTCAAGGCTGGGAGCAATTTACAAAAAAATGGGCATCTCCAGTGGGTTTTGCAAGAAGAATATGAGCAAAGATGTCCTGATAGTCCCTGGTAGCCTGGGCAATCTACAGTGAGTAGATAACCACTAAAGCACTCTGGCTTGAAAAAGTAGGACAGAAAGATGGAAGAGGAGGCTACAAGGCTTCAATGGACCAGAATGTGAGAGGCTCTTTCCTGGGACAGTCAGGTATGGAAAAGAAGCTACTATGATCCCATATATTGTTGTGAAATATTATTTTATGGTGTGTTACATTTGTATATGTTGTGGAACATTTGTATGGTGTGTTACATTTGTATATGTTGTGGAACATTTGTTTTAATAATGCAGTGGTGTGTTGCATTCTCTTATGTTGCATTTGTTTAACTCCCAGAAGCTGTGTTACTTTACCTGTCTAAAACACCTGATGGCCTAATAAAGAGCTGAAAGGCCAATAGCAAGGCAAGAAAAAGGATAGGTGGGGCTGGCAGACAGAGAGTATAAATAGTAGAAAGCTGGTAGGAAAAGAAAAAAGTAGCAAGAAAGGTTAAAGAGTGAGAAAAGAAGGGGCCAGTCACACAGCCAGACACAGAATAAGAAGGAAAGAAAAGACATACAGTACTAGAGAAAGGTAAAAGCCTAGAGGTAAAAGGTAGATGGGATAAAATTAACAAAAAGCTGGCTAGAAATAAGCCAGGCTAAGAACAGCATTTATAATTAAGAATAAGCCTCCATGTGTGGTTTATATGGGAGCTTGGTGGTAACCCTCCTCCAAAAAGAGCAAAACCAATCAACAACAGTAAATGATACCTTGACTGGATACCATTAGCGAAGATGATAGTGAATTTGTCAAAGTGGCCTGAAACATGGACATACTTATGTATGTCCCACTTATGCCTCTATCACTTTCTCTAGTTTAAATATCTTCCATAAGTCTGGAACTCATCTTACTAAGCAAGGGCTTTCACATTTCCATATGGCCCATCCCTCCTAGCTCATCTTCCATGCCTTCTCCCAGAACCAAAGCTGGGTGGCAGGGATCCCACACATGTTAGCTAATTCCCATGTCCTCACATAAGCTATTCCCACCTCATGCAACACCCCTTCCCCAGCCTCTTGCCTAATGAGGGCTCTTTGGCTGGTACACAAGCACTTACTGAAACAGATCCCCCCTTTACCTGTTTACACATTAGTTAGTTCCCCAAGGCAGTCAGCTTCTCTGAGATGACAGAGGAATCCTTGTAAAAACAAAACAAAACAAAACAAAAAACAACTCCACCGCAAAAACCCTAAAACTTAACATGGCAACTGGACACACATAAGTAGTGCATGATTAATAAATTTTGGATGAAGAACTCACAGGGCATGGTGTAATTGGTGATGGCATAAAAAGCTGTGTTAGTTTCTTTGCTTGCTGTGACAAAATTCTGGACAAAAGGAATTTAAAGGAGGAAGAATTTATTTTTGCTCACAGTTTTCTCGAGATGGGGAGACATGGCTGCAGGCATGGGGACAGATAGTCACACTGCATCCACAATGACAATGCTGGGGTAGAGCAGTGCAAGGACTCAGTTCAGTTTCTCTTTTTCACTCAGTTCTGGACCCCAACCCATAGGATAGTGCTGCCTGCATTCATGGTGGCTCTCCCTGTTCTGGTAAATCTCTTAGGAAACGCCCCTGTAGACACATCCTTTTAGGTGTGTTTCCATGGCGATTCTAAAAACAGTCAAGCTGCTATATACTTGCCATCAAAGAGGAGAAGTAGAAAACTATGGCTTTTAGTCTGGACATTGGCCTTACATTGTTTTTGTTTATATGTAGGTTCCTCTGCTTTTTATTGAGAAAGAGTGGGTGCAGTGTCTTGCCATGGAGTCCAGGGTGGCCAATAACCCTGCATCTTTCTGTCTCAGCTAGACCAATACTGGAATTCAAGATGGGAGCCACCTCTTACACTCCCTCACCTGCTGGAACCGCAGCTTTCACTCTTGAAACGTTGTAATCCTCTCTGTGAGGCAACCAGACTAATCCCTTAGAAATGTAAATACAACCCCAACCTGATTTCCCAGGTCAAAAGCTCCCTGGAGACTGCTTGCTTATCAGGATTAAATTTGCTTCAGACTTGTGGCAGGATCTGTCTCCCGCTGATTTGTCCACTTTCTTCTTTTCCACACTTCTTACTTCATGCCCCTTCCCCTACAATAGTAAATGGCTTTATAGATTCTTGCAAACGTGGTCTCTGTCCCGCAAGTCCCGTCCCCTTCTTTGCCGATCCCTTCCGTAGACACTGAATTTATTTGCCCAGCTTGGACTAAGCACGGAACTGAAATCAAGTAGCAGATAATGATAGTATTAGTAGGGCTTTTGAAGAGAATGAGGAAGCTTCTGGGGTAGGTGGGGGCAAGTCTGTGTGTTGTAATTTTAACCTGGAGCGTGCTGAACCCTTGACAGGTGCAGAGGTTTACGATCCTCTCCAGGCACAAGCTTCTGTCTTCTATCCTTTTGTGGAATGGCACTCTTACAGCAGAGCCAGAGACTATTTTCAGTCCAGTGAGATGGCTGTTATCGTCCCAGTTCACATTAGCGCAAATCTGAGTGCCTGTGGCAGGGCACACTAGTAGTCCCAGACAGCTGAGCTTGAACCCAGAACAACACAGACACTCTCTTCTCAAACAGCAACTATAACAACTGTGCAAATGCGCACCCAACAATAGACAAAAGAAAGTCAGCCAAGCTAAATTTCTAGGCTCTTTGTTTCTGGCTCTGTGCCTAGAGATTGAGACTGGATTAGGGTAAAATAGACAAGTTTTCCTCTGTGGCCCTGAGGTGTGTAGTTGTGGCCCAAGTCAAGTGACGCTAGTAAAGGCTTCCTCATCCCTGCAACTTCTGCAGTTGAGGTGGGTGAACGTCAGTCCTTCCCACTTTCCTTCAACCCAAGCACACACTTTGTGTGCTTCCATCTGTTCCTGAACACTCTCCTATCTTTTCCGTTGGGAGTATATGTCAAGGCAGAAATACCTTTTACTGATAGAAGCAGGATTAAAGACTTCAGTTTCCTAGGAAAGTTTTCTTGGGAGCATTAGAAACAAACGTATTTGTTCCCCTTGGCAAACAATTCCATTTCTGATATGTTTATTTGGTGCTATAAAAGAGATGAAATGGAAATAAGGACCCTTTCTATCTTTCTTTTTTTTTTTCAGTTTTTTTTTTCCCTCAGTGCTGGAAATGGAACCAAGACTCTTCTTCCTCTTACTAGGAAAGTGTTCTTCCACACTGCTACACCCCAGGCCAACGCAGCTTTCTTTTCTTCAAAGAGAACTCCCAGGGGTCATGTGCTTTGAGAGTGATAAGCATGTGACATGAAGACAGAAGGAAAGATGACTTAGGGTAGGAAGGGGACCAGTAAGGAGGGAGAAGGTACTGAAAAGGAAGTGTAGCATAACAATGTCATAGTGAAAGCACTAGTTTGTGTACAAACTTAAAATGGATTTCAGGAGCTCGGGAGAAAAGGCTCAGCAGTTAGGAATGGGCACTGCTCTTACAGAGGAGCCAAATGTGGTTCCCAGCACCCATGTCGGATGTCTCACCTTAAGGTGTCTAAAATCTGGAACCCTCTTTGACTTCTGAGAACTCTTGCACTCAGATGCACATACCTTCTCACAGACTTGCACATGCACTTATCACCTAATAGCAATAAAAATGAATCTCAGAATTGAACTTTAGGGTCAGGGAAAGGGTTCACTGGATAAAGGCGTCTGGTGGCCCAGCTATCTGATGTGAGAAGCTACAAGTCTCATGGTAGGAGGAGAGAACTGGTTCCCAAGGTCTGTCCTCTGACTTCAGCATGCTCACTGTGACCCCCCCCATACACTCAGGCACGCGAATGAATAAACAATAAATTGACAAAAAATTAAATTAATTAAAAAGAGAAAAGAAAAGGCAACAAGATGGCTTCTGAGATAAAGGCACTTGCCACCAAGTTTGAGGATCTGTATTCAATCCCTGGAATCTTAGAGCCCATGGCTTCAAATTTTTCTCTGAACTCCACATATGAATTACACACACAAACACAGTCATGCACAAAATAAGTAAAGAAATAAATAATTTGGAATGAAGATTCTCTCTACATGTGTGTGTATATATGTACATAAGCATATGATATATACTCTTGTATGTGAACTGCTTTATGTAGCAATTTAAATTGTTTTCTTGTGTAGAAACTTAAAATATGTTGACAGGCATACTACCTAAAATGAAAACAGTCTTTTGATAACTAACTAACAAAAATAGTTGAGAGACAATCCTCATTGTTAGTACGTGTGTACTCAAAACTATATATTCCTGGTAGGACTATACACTGAGTATAAATTAGTGCAACAATAAAGGACTGTTGAGTAACATGAGTCTGAAAAGATTGTTTAAATTTTCACACACCTCATTGTATAATTCCACTTTGAAAACTATGTAACAATAAAGCAAAGACACTCACAAACATGTATGCTTAATAATGTTTATTGAGACACTTTTGTGCTGGCTTTTTTTTTTAGCTTGACATAAGCTAGAATCATTTAGGAAGGACTCTCAATTGAAGAAATGCCTCTATACAATTAGCCTAAAGGCAAGCCTGTGAAGAATTTTCTTGATTAAAGATTGATGTGGGAAGGCCAAGGCTACTGTGGGTGGTGTCGAGCTAGGCAGGTGGTCCTGAGTTGTATAGAAAAGCAGGTTGAGCAAACCATGGAAAGAAAAGCAGTAAGCAGTGCTCTTCCATGTGCATGG
Source organism: Sigmodon hispidus (assembly GCA_004025045.1). Classification (NCBI taxonomy): domain Eukaryota; kingdom Metazoa; phylum Chordata; class Mammalia; order Rodentia; family Cricetidae; genus Sigmodon; species Sigmodon hispidus. Next base: position 5,362 of record PVIH01020774.1, read on the forward strand.
CTTTGCTTCAGTTTCTGCCCCCAGGTTCCCATCTTGACTTCCTGCTCTGACTTCCCTTCATGATGGAACAAGTGTAAGCCAATAAACCCTTTCCTACCCAGGGTTCTTTTGGCTGTAGTGTTTTATCACTGTAATATAAAATCTAAGACAGGTTTATAATAGCCAAAAGATCTTGTGGTATATCTAAAAAATGAAATCCTATTGTAGCTATGTATTAATTTATATATATATAAATTAATTTATATATATATACAGTAAGAAATGTTCTTTTTTCTTACTATGCTTTTGAAAAAAATTTATTAATGTATATTTGTTGTATAATGCAATAGATATCATGACTTTTTGTTCAAATATATTTTATATTTTGACTAAATTCACTCCCTATTATTCTCTTCTGGTTCCTTTCTCATTCCACTTGACCCCTTCTCCATCCCAAACACTATCCTTTCTATTTGATGTCATATATGTGTATATGTGTGAAGCACATACATACATATATTCATATATATACATATATATTCTAGGTTCCTCATACAAGAGAAAAATAATATATCTGACTTATTTTGCTTAGTATGACAATCTCAATTTAATTAATTTTCCCATAAATGACATAATCTTATTATCCTTTTTTTGAAGAATAAAACTTCATTGTGTATATGCGTCGTACCTTCTTTTCAAATCTATATGTTGATGAGCATCTAGGCTGACTCCATATATTGTGAATTCACTATTGTGAATAGTGGAATAGTGCACGAATAAATGGGTGTGTAAGTATTTCTGTGGATGTTGATTGCATTCCTTCAGGTATTTTCCAAGAATTGGTAGAACTGGATCAATTTTAGTCCTTTACAAACTGTCCATACTAATTTCCATAGTAGTCATACAAGTCTACTTTCCCAGCAGCAGTGTATGATTTCCTTGTGTCCCCACATCCTTGCCAGCTTTTGTTGTTTGCATTTTTTTAATGTTGTGGTTATTTCTCTTTATTGAAAAAAGTATATTTTTATTTTTCTTTAAATTTTTTCCCATACCCACTATTGCTCCCTCTCCTGTCTCTTTTCCCAGTCCTCCCCCAGCCTCTGGCCTCTCCCTCCCCCCAATACATATCTTCTCCCTGGCCTTCCCACTCCCTACCCCTGCCTTCACTCTCCAGAGAAGGCAAGGAATTCCAAGGTGAGTCTGACATATCCAGTTGAAGTAGGACCAAGCCCCTCCCCCAAGTATCAAGGCAGAGAAAGTTGTTTTCCCTCTAGGCATGTGCTTCCAGAAGCTAGTTCTTGGACTGGGGACAGATTCTGGTTCAACTGCAAGAAGCTCCAGAAACTGCCCATGACTTTCGATTGTCATCTATGTTTGGGGGGGGGGGTCCAGATCCATTCCATGAAGGCTCATCAGCTCTTATTTCAGAGTCTGCAAGCTCCCGACAGCATCGGACAGCCTACTCCATGGGTCTTCCCATCATGATCCAGATTGATTATTCATGCAATCTTTCCACCCTCTCTTAAACTGGACTAGTAGCTCAGCTCAGTGTTTAGCTATGGATTTCTGCATCTGCCTTCATCAACTGCTGAATGAAGGTTCTATAATGGCACTAAAAGGCAGTTTAGACATCCTCTTCACTGTTGCTTAGAGTCCTTGCTGGCTTCATCTTGTGAGTTCTTGGATGCTCCATAGAATGAGGTTTCTCTCTCATCCCACAAAGGCTCCTCTCTATCAGGATAACTATTTCTTTGCTCTCCCTCTCTGTTGCTCCCCTCCCCAACTCTACCATCTCTTCTCTCATGTTTTCCTCTCACCTCTCCTTGTTCCCAGTCTGTGATTGCAATTTTCTCAGAAGACTTTCTCTATTTCTCCTTCCCAGAGGGATCTATGGATGTCTCTTTTAACTTTCTCCTGTTACCTAGCTGCTGGGGATGGGTGTATAGATTGTAGCTAGTTTATCATTTGCGTTAGGTCTAAAATCCACTTATGAGTGAGTACATACCATGTCTATCTTTTTAGGTCTGTTTTACCTCACTCAGGATAATGCTCTCCAGATCCATCTATTTGCCTATAAACTTCAGGATGTCTTTTTTTTTTTAAACTGCTGAGTAGTACTCCATTGTGTAAATGTACCACAATCATTTAATCCATTCTTCAAAAACCTGTACTTCACTATATCATTAAAGAAATGGACAGCTTTTTAGACAGGTACCACTTACCAAAATTAAATCAAGACCAGATAAATGATCTAAATAGACCTATAACCCCCAAGGAAACAGAATTGGTTATTAAAAGTCTCCTAACAACAACAAAAGACAAGGCCAGATGGTTTCAACTCTGAATTCTACCAGATTTTCAAAGAACTAAGACCACTACTCCTTAAATAGCTGCACACAATAGGAACAGAAGGAATATTGCCAAACTCTTTTTACAAGTCTACAGTCACCCTGATACCTAAGCCACTCAAAGATGCAACAAAGAAAGAGAATTACAGACCAATCTTCCTCATGAACATTGATGCAAAAATACTCAATAAAATACTGGCAAGCATAATTCAAGAACATATCAAAACATCATCTACTATGATCAACTAGACTTCATCCTAGAGATGCAGGGATGGTTCAGCATACAAAAACTGTCAATGATATAAACAACCTGAAAGAAAAAAATCACAAGATCATTTCATTAGATGCTGAAAAATCCTTTGACAATATCCAATACTCCTTCACGATAAAAGTCCTGGAGAGATCAGGGATACAGGGAAAATACCTAAACATAATAAAGGTTAGTTACAGCAAGCCAACAGCCAACATCAAGCTAAGTGGAGAGAAACACAAAGCAATCCCATTAAAATCAGGAACTAGACAAGGATGTCCTCTCTCCCCTTATCTATTCAATATAGTTGTCAAAGTTTTAGCTAAAGCAATAAGACAACAAAAGAAGATTAAGGGGATACAAATTGGAAAAGAAGTCAAACTATCACTATTGCAGATGATATGATAGTATACGTAAATGACCCACCAAAATTCTACCAGGGAACTTCTACAGCTGATAAACACCTTCAGCAATGTAGCACGATACAAGATTAACTAAAAAAAAAATCAATAGCCTTCCTATACACAAATGATAAAAGGGCTGAAAAAGAAATTAGGGGAACATTACCATTTACAATAAACTTCAAATAACATTACATATCTTGGGGTAACTCTAACCAAAGAAGTGACAGACTTGTATGACAAGAATTTTAAGTCATTGAAGAAAAAAAAATTGAAGAAGGTATCAAAAAATGGGAAGACCTTCCATGCTCCTGGGTCAGAAAAATCAACATAGTAAAAATGGCAATCTTACCAAAAGCAATCTACAAATTCAATGCAATCCCCATTAAAATCCCTACAAAATTCTTCACAGCCCTTGAAGGAACAATACTCAGCTTCAGATGAAATAACAAGAAATCCAGGATTGCCAAAACAATCCTGTTCAATAATAGAACTTCAGAAGGCATCACCACCCCTGACTTGAAGCTCTAATGTAGAGCTACAGTAACAAAACCAGCTTGATACTGGCATAGAAATAGACATGTGAATCAATGGAATCGAATCAAAGACTCTGACATTAATCCATGCACCTATAAATACCTTATTTTTGACAAAGAAGCCAAAAATATACAATGGAAAATAGATAGTAGCTTTAACAAATGGTGCTGTCATAACTGAATTGTGATATGTAGAAAATGCAAATAGATCCATATCTATCACCCTGCACAAAGCTCACATCTAAGTGGATCAAAGACTTCAACATAAATCCAGCTACACTGAACTTGATGGAAAAGAAAGTGGAAAATACCCTCCAATGCATTGGCAAGGATGACCACTTCCTAAATATAACACCAGTAGCACAGTCATTGAATGCAACAATTAATAAATGGGACCTCCTGAAACTGAGAAGCTTCTGCAAGGCAAAGAACATGGTCAATAAGACAAAATGACAGCCTAAAGAAGGGAAAAGATCTTCACCAACCCTTCAATGGACAGAGGACTGATCTCTAAAATATATGGAGAACACAAGAAACTACAGGCTAAAACACAAAAAAAAGCCAATTGGAAAATGGGGTATAGAGCTAAATGGGGAATCTTCAAAAGAAAAATTCCAAATGACTAAAAGACACTTAAAGAACTGCTCAACATCCTTAGCCATCAGAGAAATGCAAATCAAAACAACTCTGAGATACCATCTTACACCTGTCAGAATGGCTAAGATCAAAAACACAGATGTTGTTTGCTTTTTTATTATAACATTCTAATACTGGTCAGATGGAGTTTCAGTGTAATTTTGGTTTGCAGGAAAATGTACTTGATATGTTAAGTGAAAATTACCCAAGAATATTGTATAGAATAGTGTAGTCCCAATACATTCTTGTGTGTGTGTGTGTGTGTGTGTGTGTGTGTGTATGTATGCATGCATGAAGATAGTTTGGAATATTAATGCATAGATGTAGAAGGTGGGAATGTGACCAATTTTTAATTCCTTTTTTATGAGTATACTTCCTTTTTTATATATATTTCAGGCTAGTGATGACACTGAGTTTTTTAAACACATTTAAAATTTATTTCTAAGTATGTGTATTTGTATGTCTGTATGTTCATGTGAGTGCACATACCTGTGGAGTCCAGAAGAGTGTGTTATATCCTCTGAAACTAGAGTTACAGGTGATTGTGATCTGTCTGACATGTGTGTTTAGACTTGAATTCAAGTCCTCTGCAAGAGCATCACATGCTCCTAACCACTGAACCATCTCTCCAGCCCCTATACATTGCTTTTATAACCAGAACAAAAGATGTCAACATGAAGGCAATGTTAACAGTAACTGTGACTATGAATAACAATTCCTTATTGGAGGGCGCATTAGTTACTCTTCTGATGCTGTGATAAAACAGGCTAACTAAGGCAACCAGTGGAGGAAAGAATTTAGTTTATTTTCCGATTCCAGAAGGATGAAAGCATAGCAGCCAGCAGCAGCCAGGGTAGCAATAGCAGAAACCTGAAAACTCACATCTTCAAATACAACAAGGAAGCAGAAAGTAAACTAGAAATGTCATGGGGCCTTTAACCTCTAGGTCCAACCAAATTATTTCAGCAAGCTGCATTACTTCCCAGTAAAGTGCCACCAACTAGGAGCAAGTAAGAAAATGCTAGAGATAGGAGTTGAGGAGGAAATTCTCATCAGACCACTACAGTGGGTGTTATTATTATAGGGTGAAAGCAAATCCATACAAGGCAAGTCCCATGACTGTAGACATAAAGATACCCTTCTGTTACTGTTCAATAGCACTTTGTATCCCGTGAGCCTAAATTTGATGGTCTAACAAATACCCTAGAAAGCCCTTTTTGCCTAGCAAAAGCAGCAGATTTTCTTTTACTCAGGAGGGAAGACAAACAAAACCACTCCTGCTCTCAAAGTGCCTAGAGTTCTGTTTCCATATGCTGGACCTCCCTTTCTTATGAAATGTGAAGAAGAGCCCTTGTTCACACGATTCATTCTCTCATAGACATCCCCTGCCTTGTTGGCCCTTGCCTCCTCTCTCAACTCACTGAAAGGAGACTCCCATCGGAAACATTTCTCTGGATGGTTTTGGGGGACTCTCATCTGTGCTCATGAAATAAATACTTACAGTTTGGTCCAACATTGCTTTTGTATTTTCTCTTTTTCCTATTCTTTAGGTCCAGCTTATATCCCCTGAGGGCTGTTGTGTGATCTAAGCATAGCTATATTTTCTGGGCATAGTTGATACTTGTATTGTACAATGTTGCATTTGGAAAATGTTGTACTATATCTCCTGAGCATCAGCTGCTTCTACTGGCTTCTGCAATTCACACTGGAGACCACAGCCTACTTCTACATTCCTGGTAATAGATTTTTCTAGATACCACAAAAAAGGGTTGGTTATCACTAACTAACCTGTGCTTAGAGAAAATACACCTCACCAAGCTCAACACAGACAATCATAAAAGCTACACAAGGCACAAGAGATAGTTAGTTGAGAAAATAAAGAAACTGAAATCCAGCCAGTCTTTCCCTGCCATGCAGCATAGAGGCAAAGTTGAATTCGTCCCATGGGCTATGAGGACTGCTGGATTCTAGTTAACCTACCTTAAACAGCATTGCACTAATTCAGTTTTGCGGATACCTAGAGCAGTTATCATAGGTACAATTTAGATTAGCCGTGACTCTGTCTGGTATGAAGTCCAGAAAAGTCCATACCACAATGAGAACTCTGTCATGCTAGTTACTACAGTCTCCCTAGCCCCTAGCATAGAATCTGCATGAAGCAGGGCTGAATATTCATTGGCTGAAATTATGAATGGAGTAGTGAAGGTTCAAGACAGGCATGCATGTGCCATAATGAAAACATGTTTATGAAAAATAACTCTTTTCCTTTAACTACAATTTCTTTGGGGCCAATAAGGCCAAGACACTGAACTACTCATGAGACTATACCATGAGAAAAACTCAAGTGAAAAGCCTCCAGCCTCTGTTCAGCAAGGCCTCTCCCTTCATGTACTGACAAAAGCTTTCTTCATGGGCCAAGTATTGTTCCTCTTTCTTCCATAGGAAAACAATCTCCCTGGAGCTCCTGAAAATTTCAATACAAATACACTTCTGCCAGGCCTGCTTAACCTGTTTCCCAGCCATGCCTGGGCATGTGTGGATGCCAGCATTTGACCCAGCTTCCTCTCTAGTAAAGAACCTCCCTCCCCCAACTATATATGCACACTCAGCCACGTTGAATGCATTCCTAACCAGAGCCAGGCACACACGTCTGTTCATGCAGAGCTACAGCCACCCACTTCTCCATTCACATACAGGCGATCACATAGAGCTATAGAAACAAGCATGCATGTGCATGTTTACCGACACATTATGCACATGCCCACGCAGAAGCTCATGCCCAGAACACCTTTCTAACAGATTCATAATTAAATGTAGTCCTTTGTCAAAAAATTTGATTTCATTGTTCAATCCTGAGCTTTACGCTGAACTACCGCCAAACTAAATTCACACATAGGACCATATTCAAATCCATTTCAGTTATTCTGGGAGAATATATATCTAAGCTTTGTCTTCTTCCCCAGCTAATACATTTGTTCTCTGCTTTCTAGTTGAAGTTTTAGTCAAGAATTTGTGGTTAAACTCCAAATATCTTACAACTGAGGCAGACAGATACATCTTGGTCTTGATGATGAATGAAATAAGAAAGCACAAGAAATGGGCAATGTATAATGAACTTGCTACAAGCCAGAAAGCACTGCTCCCCGGGCACTAGGGGAGAACTGTTGAAAGCAGACCACTTAAATTAGGCCTTGAAGGATGTGGGACACGACTACACTAGGCCAGAGGAAGTAAATTCCAGAAAGGAAGGAGCGTCACAGGAGTCCAGAGTTGTGACAGAGGGATGAATACAGAAACTGTGCTATCTCATACTTGCAACAAGGGGACTATTGGCATGATAGGACTAAGAAAGGTCATGTAGCCCTGCTAAGAAGTTGGATCTTTCACTGTAGAAAACTAAGGAGGCAAAATAGGCCTTGCTGGACTTTCAGGTAATATTGCAAACTAGAAGCTCCTCTGTGTGAGATAGTAAAGGAGTCAGAAAGTAAGAAACCAGACTTTGTCCCTAAGAAAAAGAAAGGAAGAGCTATGGTAACCCTCCAAGGAAGTAAACAGATGTAGAACAAGAAGACTGGGGTGCTGATAAATGCTTTGTGCAAAGTAAGTCCATAGAGGGAATGGCCAAAGCCAGGGAGGCTTGTTAGTAGTTTGTGCATGAGCCCTGGTAGCATGAGATGACTGAGTGGGTGAGATGGAGGGAGCCAAAGAGAGAAACATGATATTCCAAGGGTGTGTAGGAGGCAGAGGGCAGCAAGAGACAAGACTGGGGGTACCTAAGGACATGACAAGATCTAGGGAAAGGCACTTGTACAAGATAGACAGCTGGGATGGTATTGGAACTTTCTCATGATGGCTATGACTGCAGTGTAGAAAAGTTTGGGAGGGGAAGAAGAGAGGCAGGCCAGGAAGATGTTGCAATCATTATGCAAGACATGCCGGAGGCCTGGCCTAGGTGGTGCCTGTGGAAATTGGTGCAAGATTTGTTGTACAGTGGCTTTTGATGTCATTTCATGAAAAATACACTATGAAAGGTAATGGTATGTCATTCAGTCTCACTGAAGGTTAGTGTTGGGTTTTCCATCAGGTTCAATGGGCCGGGGGTGGGGGCATCATATTCCTTCCAAAAGCAAGAATATTTGTTTCTTACTCATAGTAAGAATATAGACTTTATGAGGAGACCGAAACGTTGTCAGCCCGGAGGACATTCATTGACTGAATTCTCATTGAGTTGATGTTTCTCCTAGTCCCCTCCATTGCTTACATCACTGCCTCCTCAGCCCAGTGAAAACTTCTGCCTTCTGAGCAAGCTTTGGGCTCTGAAGGCAATGATGATGTACCTCTATACATAGTTTCATTTGATTTCTGTGCCAAAACCCCTTTTCAAGCCTAGGAGAAATCAGTTTCTCTCAATGGAAAAATAAAGTCTCAGCTGGGTCAACTAATAGACTGGTCATGCGATTCAGTCAAGGTCACTTCAAGTGCATGCTCTATCAACTCGATTAGTGGTTCCACAACTCAGCTGCACACTCTAATCATGTGGTGACTGTTCACCCTTTTAAAAGGCTTGATTGAGATATGATTCACACCATACAATTTTCCCATTAAAACTGTCTAATTTCAGGGATCTTTATATGCTCACAGATTGGTGCAACCATCATCACAGTCCATGTCAGAGCATTTTATCTCCTTCAAAAGGAATACTAACCAGTTCTCACTATACTACCAGCACCCCTTCCCATCCAGCCTTTGGCACCCACTCACTAGTTAAATTCCCGACTCCAAGAAATGAACAAGACGCCAGATTGCTTCTGGTAGCACACACAACTCCAGGAAAACAATGTTTGACTAGGAATTTCAAGGGTTAGAAGCTCTTATTATGATTTTCAAAACTGGAAACCAAGATAACAAATACCAGGTTAGATTGTCAGTGTCCTCCAAAGGGATTGTTTCCATACATTGTCACATTTCCTAGAAAGATACATGCCACCAACATTTTCTCCACTGGAATCTGGACAGACCCTGTGTTAAAGAGTTCCTTCTGCAAAGGCAAAGCTTGTAGAGGGGAAGTTGTCAGGCAAAGGGAACCAGGTGGAGATGGAACCTGGGTTTTGGCAAAATGTATAGGGAGGGGAAATTGGCAGGAAGGAGTGTTTGCTTCTTTCAGCCCCCTTGTGCCCGCAGGCAGTTCCTCCACTTTCCTGCATTGCAGGAGAGTGAGGTATGTTCTGCCTCTGCAAGCAGGGGACACTGTGGGTGGAGACTGTGGGGTGGGGGTGGAGGGTGATGAGGGAGGTCAAAAAGACACATCCTGGATTTCATCATCCCACCCCAGGAGAACTCTCTCTGTTTGGCAGGACTCAGTGCCTGGAGGTTTACAGCTGAGGGTTCTCAGAATATTGCCAGGAGTATGTTCACAGCAAAAACACATTGAATCCATTGCTAATTATGAATTCTCCATCCACTGCATATTGCTTCCAGGCGTTTTCTCTGGCAACTGGTCCTCTTAATGTGTTTTAAAAGAACTGCCACACCTTTGAAATTTCAGCCATTTCAAATTTCAGCATGTGGTGTATAGTTTAGATATGCACAAAATAAATTTGTATATGACATTACAACTTTAACTTTGAAAACTCGTTGGAGATCTTTTTTCTCTGGTTACATATGAGGAAACAACGGTGGTTAGATGATTTGTCTAGATATGCACCACTGGTTTGTATCAGAGAAAGCCTTAGAACTGGAGTCTTGTGAAGATATGCTTTTTCTGAGATTAATGTCCACTATACTCAAAAACATCTATTTTTGTAATTAGATTTATTTTCAAATGTCTCCAATTGCAATTATCAACAAGGGTAAAGAGTAAAACATATCAGTAAGTTTCAAAAGCTGTTGAGTTAAAAAAAATGTTTGCAATGGAACTAATTGTAACTGTTGTTCACAAAACCTATTTTTTTAAAAAAACTGCATTTATTGTTAGAGAAGTTCATACATGCTCACAATTTATTTTATCATATTGACCTTCAGTTCTAGACTTGCACTCTTCCTGAATCCTCCCTCACTGTGCTCCTTACCATATTTATGTCCAATTTAAAAAATTAGCCAATGAGTCCAATTAGGGCTGCCCATATGCACACAGATGTAGGGTTATCCACTGTAGTGTGGTCAACCTACCAGAGACCACAATCTCAAAGAAAATTGATTCTTTCTCCCCAGTCATCAATTGCCAATGGATCCAGAGCTAACTGTAGGGCCTTGGTATTCCCTCCCACTTCCATTCTGAACTTTTAACTGGCATAATCTTATGCAAGTCTTCTGCAGGTAGCACAAACTGCTGGGGGCCCATGGGTACAATGACCATGCTATGTCTCAGCACTTCTCTGCATCATATGGCTCTTAGAGTTTTTCCAACCCCTCTTTTAAGATATTCTTAAAGTACTGAGGGCTGAGTAGTTGATCATTTATTCTCAATATCTTAAAGCAGCTTGAGTCCTTTTATCAATTGTTGTCATTGCAAAAATTGGCCTCTCTGACTAGAGTCGAGAATAGTAAAAATCTATGGGTATGAATATAAATATTTAGAAGTCAGTTTGACAACATAGCCCTTTAGTAAAGCCAGAGTGGCTTCACCCATAGGGCCTATGATCTCTTCAGTCATGAAATTTTGATCAGGTTTACAGTAACAGGCATAAATTTCTTCCTTGGAAAAGCTCTCAAATCCAACAAGAAAGCAATTGGTTGCCCTCAGAATAGTCATGATCCTATCACACCAGTAGACACATGTCGAGTGGTAGGTCCATATTATAGCATGAATAGCCCAGTGCTTGGTATGATCACTGATATTTTATAGCCCAGTGCTTGGTAAGATCACTGATATTTTTCTCCCCCAGTGGCCTGCCCAGCACCTTCTAGCACTATGAAAGCTAACCAGCAGGAAAGATGTTTCCTGGTCAGTTCCAAATTGATTTCTTCATGTCTTGCAACCAAGAATAATGGTAATAGCTTTTATTGTTTGGGGGGCCTTGAGGGTCCCTCTGACCAATAATTTTTATAAATATATCCCATGTCTGATATATTATAAATTACCCCCTGTCCTCTGGAAGCATTGATAAGCACCCACCACCACAGGGCACTTGTGTTCAAACTCTATTTTTAACTAATATCCTTTTTAATTAGCTTAAAAAGTAGTTGGTCTCCACTGGGATTTTTCATCTGTCCTTAGTTTTGGTTAATCCATAGCCTCCTCTCCCCCATTTTCATGCCCCAATCCCCACAGAAACCTTTAATCCCCAGTATTCACCCCCATTGGTTTAATGTGTTTTATTAACTCTTCTCCCTCTCTCATAGACACTTCTTGCCTTGCTGCTTTCTACACACACCGAAGTTAAACTTACAAATGTAAAAACTTGAAGCTAGGGATCTACACATGTAAAAGAGCATATAATGTTTATTATTCTGGGCCTAGTTATTATAGTCTAATATTTTCCAGGCCCATCCATTTATAGGAAAATTTTACAATTGTGTTATTCTTTACAATTGAAAAAATTTTTATTGTGCATATGTATTCTATTTTCATTATTGATTCATCAGTTGGTAGACATCTGTGGAGATTCCATTTCATAGCTATTGTGAATAAAGAGGCAATGAACATTGATATGTAAGTATCTCTGGAGTTAAGATACTGGCTCCTTTGGATATATGCCCAGGAATATCTGGGTCATATGATAATGGCTATACCATTTTACAGTCCCAAGCATAGTGGATCAAAGTTCCCCTTTCCCACATTCTTGCCAGCATTGCCATCTGTACTCCTGATAATAGCTATTCTGATTGAGATGAGGTGGGATCTCTAAGTAGTTTTATTTTGGATTTTCCTGATGCCTAGTGATGTTGAATCCTTTTTAAAATGCTTATTAAACATTTACATTTCTTCTTTTCAGAATTCTCTGTCAGTTGCAGAGCCTGTTTTTGATTGGGTTCTTTTCTTGGTGTTTGTTTTCTTAAATTCATTGTGTAGTCGAGGTGCTAATTCTCAGTTGGACTTGTAGCAGAACAGATTCTCTCTCATTCTGCAGGCTACCTCTTCCTTAAATGACAGTTTCTGTGTTGTATAAAGGTCTTTTAACCGCCTCAGGTCTTGTTTGTCAATTATTGGCCTTATTTCTTGGCCAGGTGAATTTCTGCTCAGAAAGTCTTTACCTATGCCTATATCTTGAGGTGCATCCCATAGTTTTTCATCCAGAAGCTTTAGTTTCATGTCTTATGGTGAGGTCCTTGATCCATTTGAGGTGAGTTTTATGCAGGAAGAGGAGTGATAAGTATCTGGTTTCAAACAACCTAGATGTCCCTCAACTGAAGAATGGATTAACAAACTGTGGTACATCTACACAATGGAATACTACTCAGCAGTAAGAAAAAAATGATATCCTAAAATTCGCAGGCAAATGGATGGATTTGGAGAATATCCTCTTGAGTGAGGTATCACAATCTCAGAAAGATAAGCAGGGGATGTACTCACTCATTAGTGGTCTCTAAACAAGCAAACAAGAAAAAAAAAAAAAAAAGCGAAGCATGCCCAAGCAGCAAACCACAACCACTGAACATCTTGGGATCAGAAACACCCTGGACTGACCCTTCGGACCCCACTCCAACTATAGGAACACCTGACTTACTCTTGAGGGAGGGTGGACAAAACTGGATTTGGCCAGGAGTGGAGACTGATCCAGGCATTATTGGGTCAGTGGGACCATAGGACTGTCTGCCTGGGAGGGGATGGGGAGTTGTGGAGAAGAAAAATGACCTGATGTGGTGGGAGGGGGAAGGGACCTTGAATAAGGATATACAGGGATAGAAAAAAAAATTCAGAGGGAAAGCTGAACACAAAGTAAATATATGTGTAGCAATCTTATTTGCATTATCACCCTTGATAAGTCATGCTTATGATTTTTATCTTCTTTATAGTTATTGTTAACTTTTCAGCATTTTAAATTCATTTTACTGTTTTTTTGATAAATACAAAATAAATAAATAAAAAAGTATCTGGTTTCATTCTTCTGCATGCAGATTATTTCCCCAACACTATTTGTTGAAGATTCTGTCTTTTCTTCATTTTTTTTTGGAAGGGGTATCTTCATTATAAACCACATAACTGTGGATGTATGGCTATGTAATGGGATTCTCTATTCTATTTCATTATCTGTTTTTAGCACTTTTAAAACCTCAAATTCCTTGGGACACACCCCCTCCAACAAAGCTAGGACTCCTAATCCTTTCCAAACAGTTCCATCAACTGGGAATCAAATATTGAACTATTTGAGCCTATGAGATCATTCTCATCCAAGACACCACAGATAATATGGTGTATTCTCAGATTTTAGTTAATAAAATAAGGAGTGGGAGGCAAGTATGGTTGATAAAGATAAGGATTACATATTAGATTCTTATAAAAGAAAAAATGAGCTGGGAAAAGAAAGTTGGTGTACTAGTAGAGCTCAAAGATTTTAGAGACTGCTAAATATATGGAAAATAGCAATTAAGAAGTAAAAGAATAAGAGAAAGAAGTAAGAATGAGGGGAGTTATATGACTTGTGGGTATAGTATAGCGTTTGGACAAATTTAAACAACAGCTCTAACCCTAAATGAGCAGTATATAGACAAAAGGAAAACCATCATGAAACACATATCCAAGAGTGTAAATTAAATTATAGAAAATAAGAAATATAAAGAAAGAGCTACAGGAGATTAATGACTGCTGAGAGAGAGCTCCAGAAACAGACCCCTCATATGGGATTTAATCCTAAGAGGTCAGCCCTATATACATATCAAGTAACACTTGATGAACTCAGCAGATTGTATTTATAAATTCATATATATGTATATATGTAACAACATTTAAAGAATGACAGACCTTAAATGGAATGGAGAGTACATGGTGGATTTGGAGTGGGGAGGGGCAAATGATATAAACATAGTACTCACATATTAAGTTCTCAAAAATTAAATTATAAATGTATATATATATATATATTTGTGAGTAAACTGCTGATTTGAAAGGTAAATTTTTCAGGACTTTTTGGCTCTAGCAGATTCCACATGGTTCAGTGTGTTGGGGGCGACAGTGAGAACTCTTGGTCCCTTCAGCCTCATTGTACCTGGGGTTCTGGAATGTGAGGAAGGGAAATGTGGAAATCCTTTGTACTTCCCTTGGACACTTGAACTGTACTGTAGTCTCTTCCTGGCCCCTATGTCTAGCAAGTGTGAAGAACAACACTTCTCTTCTTCACTTGGGCAGCTTTATTCCTGGCAAGCAGGCCAGGGAATGGAGAGGGTTTCTGGATTGGCTATGAGTCTCATTATCTCTCTCTGCCTGCCTCCCTCCCTGCAAAGATCTCCCCCCTAACTTGAGGCCCACCCTTGAACCTTGGATTGTAAACCTATAAAAAACAAGAAAAAAAGTAAGAAACAGGAACTCTACTCCCCTGTCACTCTCACATAAACACACACATAATAGAAGCCAGGATTCATTCATAAATGTAAAAGAACATGCAGTATTTATCTTTCTAAGTCTGAGTTACTTCATTTACTAGATTTTCCTGTTTCTACCATTTACCTGAGAATTTCCTAATTTTATTTTCTTCACTGCTGAGTAAAATCCCACTGTGTATATGTACCACATTTTTACTACCCTTTGTCAGTTGCTAAACATCTGTGCTGATTCTACTCCTTTATTATTGTGAATGGAGAACCATGGCAAAGGATATGGGTGTGTGAGTACTTCTTTTACAGGATATAGCATCATTTGGGTAAATTCCCATGAGTGGAATAGCTGGATCACGTGGTAGGTCTGCATGGTAGATCGACCTTTCCGAGGAGTCTCCACACTAACTTCTATACCAGTGTATACTCCTACCAAGTATGAATAAGTGTTTCCCTTTCTTCAGATCCATGCCAGCATTTTGTTGGTGGTCACTTTTGTTTGTTGTTTGTTTGTTTATTGTAGTCATTTTCAGTGGGGTGAGTGGTCTCTCAAAGTAGTATTGATATTTATCTGAAGACATAAAAATATTAATGGCCACTTGTGTTTCTTACTTTGTGTACTACCTATTATGTTCATTGGCATATTTGTTATCTGGAATTTTATTTTTTTCAGTTTTTTATATATTCTAGATATTAGTACAGATGGCATGTATTTTCTCCTCTCCAGTAAGCTGTCTGTTCACTTTGGTCAAGAATACAGGGGAAAACCATGGGTGGGGACTTTAAAGAAACAGAGTGGAGTGGGGTGGTAGTGGGAATGGGGAATGAAACAAATCTTACATAAACGTGGAATGGGAATAGTGGTGGTGGAATGGCGCAAATGGCAAGAAGTACAGGGAGCTTGAAGAGAGCAGCTATATGGCGAAATCAACATATGAAAATGCCACAAAAATCTATTACTATGTATACTAATTGAAAAATAAATGAGGGGACTAGCGAGTTAGGTCAGTTGGCAATCTATGCCATGCAAGCATTTGACCTTTTGACCTTGAGCAACATTTGATCTTTAACAACCTTGTAAAACAGCAGGCTGCAGAATTTTGCATCTGTCTTGCAGTGCTGGGGAGGTGGAGATAGAAGAATCCCTGGGACATACTGACAAGCCAACATAGCTGAATTGCTGACTTCCAGGTTCAGTAATGATCCGATTTCAAATATAAGAAAGTGGTAGAATAAATACTTACTATGGACTTCTGACATCCACACGCATGCATATATACTTGCACACACATATGCATATAGGTGCATATGCATGAACATGTACATATACAATTCATAATTAAATAAGCCAGTAAATAAAATTAATTAATTAGAAAATAATAGACATGGAGTTTATACTGAATTATAGACTCACAAGGTAGGTAGGACACACAGTTTAAAAGAGAACAAATTTCAAAGATGTGTATATAATTGCCAACTTACTACCAGTACTTGAATATGTCATGGTTGTCAAAATTTGAAGGTCTCCATTTTCTTTTCCTACTTCAATAGATCTCTGTTTTTTCATATCTCATCTCTTGACACTACCAAGAACTAAATTGCTGAAGCCAAACTGCTAGTGTCATTTGAAATTCTTCTTCCTCTTTCCTATTCTGTCAAATTTGCCTCTGTCATATAGCCTACAGCCATTAGATTTTATCCATCTCCTGTGCTATTGGTCTAAACCACGCTATGTGAAAGTAGTGGGGAAATTCACGATAAAGACGTGACATTTAAACTGACCTTTGAAAACGTGAAGCATTGTGATGTCATCTATGTCATCCTGGTGAGAGCAATGGTGGTTTTTCCATCCCTTTCTAAACAACTGCATGTCTAAGTCATTAGTAGTCAGGAGCAAGGTCCATGGAAGAGAGCCTAGAGCACAGAGCCAGTGTTTCCTTGGAGAGCCCTGGCATGACAGAGGCTCAGAAAACAGGCCGGAACAGGGGATCAGAAGAACTTGAGGAAGATTGGCAGGGAAGAGGTCCCATATTGAGTGGCAGAGCCCGAAGAAGGTGGCGATCTTGTCCACACTTGAGTAAGGGAAGCATCCATGAAGAAAAGCCTATTTTGGGTTATGAAATGGCAATCCAAGCAGGATGAAGGAGTCCACAGAATATTTATTACAACAAAGAATGAAAGAGTAACTTTAGAATGGAGAGAACTAGCAGATACATCTTACATAGCTGAAAAGGAGCAGCAGCCTTGATAGAATACACTGAAGTCACATATTTCCTGTCAGAACACAGCAAAGAAACTAGAGCATCACTGCTACAGGGACCATGACAAAATTCTATCCCCTGGATTGGGTAAAGAAGTGTCCCACGAGCCAGTAAAAGAGTCAGAAACTGCCCCTGTTCCTGGGGGGTGGAAATAAGAGGAGAGACTGAGAGAGGAGAAGGTTGGGGGAGGCTTCAGCCAGAATGTAAAAGAAAATAGATGAATTTAAAAGGTGACTTAAAATAGGAGAAAGTCTATGTAATGGCTGACTACCTTGGACTCTTCAAATATGACTGACATCCACAATGAACTATAATTCTTAATACCTAGAAACTCATGCAAACATGGCAGAAAGGAAACCTTAAGTGACCTGAGTGATGGTTGCACATGCCTTTAAACCCAGCACTTTGGAGGTAGAGGCAGGCAGGCAAATCTCTGAGTTTAGGCCAGCCTGGTCTATAGAGAAAGTTCCAGAACAGCTAAGGCTACACAGAGAAATCCTTTCTCAAAAACAAACAACAACAACAAAAGCAATTGAGTTGTACACTTTTGGAAGATTTAATTCCACAGATCAGGCTGATAAAAGCCTGATTCCCTCACAAAATCTTGTAGTCTTTCTTCATTTGCTTTTATCCTTCATAATCAGTTAAATATCTGTTGTTTCCATTAATGTCTGTATGCACAAATGGGCAGTATTGTTATTGTCTTTTGTGCCCATTTTGTACATTGCTCAATCTTTAGCATTTAATGCTAATTTAGCATTTAGCATACAGTGAAGGATATATAGTTCTCAGTCATAAAACATTGGTTAATAGTATAAATGGAAGTGGGGGAGGAAAGGAAGTAGGGAGGTGAGGGAAAAAAGCAGAGAGAGAGCTACATGTCATAGATTATAGAGTAGGGACTAAGAATTCTGCCAGGAGCTAGTGGTGATGAGAACCGTCCTAAGACAGAACCTGGACCCTCAGTAGAATCCTTTTCAGTGCTGGCAACCAGAGCAGGAAAACTGCCAGCAGGGAGAGCCAAACTGAGAAATTGGCAGCCCTGTAGCATCTCTCAGAACTAACATGCATCCGGAAGAGTCCATGACCACAGAAGTTGCCTTTAGCTCTGCAGTTCTTGGCAGTAAGTGAGATGTTAGAACTACCTCTAGGGTATAAACTGTCATCGAGGGGCATCTCATGTTACCTTCAGAGAGGTCATGACTAGGTCTTTGGAATCATTGCAGGTGGAGAGAAGAGGTAGAGGGAAAGCACTCTAGGAACCAAGAGAAAGTTAAGCAAATACCCCTCCCCAATATTGAACATTGGGACTGTCTAAATACATTGAAATTGTAGAGGGTAGAGAATCCTAGAAGACTGAAGTTGAAAATGCAAAAGAACCTCTCTGCTCATTAAGGAATGTGGATGTTACCATGAGACAATAGAGAGTCACTGCAACAGCCATTTTTCTGGGGTGACTTTTTCCCCTCTGAGTGCCATTGGGGAACAGTATGGGGTGGGACGTATACCACATTGGATGATTGAAAACATTCTCAGTATAACAAGGGCTCTATCTAGGGTAAAGGGAGTGATTATCAAGAGACAGGGCCAGGTAAGAGGGAGAGCTGTGGCCTAGATGTGAGGGACAGAAAATACAGGCACTTATGGTAGATGGTGCTTTCATTGAGCTGGACAGAAGCGAGATTTGTTTGGGCAAGTTACATTTGAGAAGATCACATGCATCACCCCGATAAAACTTCCAGTCAGTAATCAAATACTGGCTGTGGAATTCAGGAAAGAATCAAAGCTGAGGACAGACTTGGAAATCATTAGTCTATAGTGGAATCCATGATTCCACGTTCTAAGAAAATATCCAGTGCTTAAATGGATGAGCATAGGATGCTGGAAAAAATAGTTCAGCTGTTTTCCTAAATCAAAGAAGGGCAGAAGTTTTGCACATGGGCATAATAAATTATATTGAATATCTCCATGAAGGGCTTAAAACTTAGTAGAATACACAGATTAAGAGGCAATTTAGAGCTTTTTCCATGGTGCTGGGTATTGATTCCACAGCATCCCACATGCTAGGCAAGTGCTCTACCACAGAGCAGCACACTCATCCCTCACTGAGTGCCTTTCTGAGAATCCAAGGATTCCCCAGGGAGGTGGGAAAGCAAAATCTGACACCACTAAGACTCCAAAAGAGAATCCAGCCATCTAAATCCATTCTTCCATAAATATGTAACACCTTCAGAATTTGATGTTGAAATGTTTTCTTGTTGCAAAATCTAGATTTCTCTATGGAATTATAAAGAAGCTCTCCTTCAGACTGAAGGCCTGAATTGCCCATTAGGTGAAGTCATTATTCTGTTTGCTGTATTGTGTGTCCCACAGAAAAATATATGAAGGTCTAGCCAATAGTTCTCTCAGAATATGATTCTAATTGGAAATGTGTTCATTAGAGATGGAACTAAGTCAAAATGGAGTCATGATAGAATTATCTCATAAAGTCAAAGTGATAGTGAACTTGTAAGAAGTAAAGAGAGACATAGAGGAAGGGGAGATACAATGTGCAAACCAAGATTAGAGTGATGTAGGGCTTTCAAGCCAAAAAAAAAAAAATGCCAAAAACTAGCAGCCACCAGCAAAAGCCAGGCCAAGGCTAGGAAGGAATCCATTCAGTATGTAAATATCTGTTGTTTTAAGCCACCCATGTTGTGATACAGTTCTCTGTACCCACAGGTACCACACCCACAATTTAAATCTACAATGCGAGCCACCCAAAAAACAAGTTGTGAAAAATCCAGTAAGCCATGGGCCACGTGTTGATACACAGATTAATAGAAATTGGTTAATTTAAATGCAAGAGCTACTTAGAAATATGCCTGAGCCACCAGCCAAACATTTAAAATTAATATAAACTCTGGAGTGGTTATTCAAAAATAGGCGGGTAGAAGAGATTGGTTCATTTACATGATTGTAGTCTTGAGATGCTCAAAAATTATTTTTTGAGATGTTCAATACATTGAACATCTCAAAAAATAATTATACACATACTGAATGGGGATGGATATTTTCTAATGCATCTATTACCTAAACAGTACAGCATAACGTGCATTTAAAATGCACTTACATTGTCTTGTGGATTAGAAATCACCTAGAGCTAGTGTATCTGATGGTTTTAATGATAAATATTCCCCATAGGCTTGTGTAGTTGATCACATGGTCTCCATTTGGTGGTGATGTTTGGTGAGGATATGAAACCTTTAGATGTGGACTTGTTGGAGGAACAACAATTTTCAGTTAGGTCTATGTGCTTTGGTCCTGTGGATGACATGTGATTTCTGAACTTCCTGCTGTGGCTGTGCCTTCTTGCTGCCATGTCTCCCTTCTGTGATGGACTATTATTCCTTTGAAATCCAGAGACAAACAAGCACTTCTGCAAGTTGCCTTGGCTATGGTGCTTTGTCATAGCAATACAAAGCTAATACAAATGAATTGAGGTATATGGATATTTACAGGTTATACATGAATACTATGCTACTTTACACAACAGACTTAAGAATTCCTAGATTTAAATATCCAAAAAGGATACTGGAACAAATGTTCTGGGAGCATCTCAAGACTGCAATCATGTAAATGAACCAATCTCTTCTACCCGCCTATTTTTGAATAACCACTCCGGAGTTTATATTAATTTTAAATGTTTGGCTGGTG
Organism: Sigmodon hispidus; assembly: GCA_004025045.1. NCBI lineage: Eukaryota > Metazoa > Chordata > Mammalia > Rodentia > Cricetidae > Sigmodon > Sigmodon hispidus. The sequence continues at coordinate 25,939 of PVIH01020774.1, forward strand.
GCTCAGGCATATTTCTAAGTAGCTCTTGCATTTAAATTAACCAATTTCTATTAATCTGTGTATCAACACGTGGCTCATGGCTTACTGGATTTTTCACAACTTGTTTTTTGGGTGGCTCGCAGCATCTGCCTCATCTCTTCATCTTGGTCTTTAGTATGAATGTACCACCTAACCTTATTCTGCCTGGCTATTGGCCAAAGCAGCTGTATTTATCAACCAATGAGAACAGCACATATTCAAAGAGTATAGAAAAACTATTCCACAGCACTATCATTTCTTACAGTTCATGCTAGGAATTTTCAACAGTTGTCTACAAAACAGTGACATTGCTCTAACTCCCACCAATAGAACAACATGTCACAAAGATGGCTACTGTGAAGACCCCACTCAGAAACAGACATCTGGCCACTGGATAGAAAAAACAAACTGAGAGGTGACAAAAGTGATTGCAGGGCCCTGAAGAGTTTAGGCAATCTTTGCTCTTCAAGTGATTTAAACTGCTCAAGACTATATTTCTTAAATTTTAAACTGGAAAGCAAAATTCATATCTTTGATTTTTTTCAACAAATCAAAACTAGATTTTCAGTCTAGGTAACATTCCTCCAGAGAATAAATACCACGAACTACAAAATAATTAGAAAGAAAATAAAACTGAGGATGGTGGCAACATTTTTTTTTTTTACTTCGTTCTCATGGATAGATTTTATTTTTCTAGAAGTTTTAGGTTTGCAGAAAATCTGAGTGCATGACAACCTACAAAATCACAGTAGCTACTCTGCTAGTCCCCTACTGGGAAGTTTCCTGTGCATGCATGTATGCACAAATGTGTGTGTAGATGTGTGTGTGAACCTATGTGAACATGTGGAGGCCTTATTTCCTTGAGACAGATTGACTTATGGAATTTGGAGCTAAACTGGAAGCCATCAAATACCAACCATCCCCCCTCCCACACACAACATAGTGCTGGGATTACTGCACATATGACCTTGCCAGGCTTTTTATATGGCTCTGGAAATTTGAACTCACGTCTTCAGGTTTGTGCAGAAAGTGCTCTCAGAAGCTGAGTCATCCCTTCAGCCTGCTTGCCCTATTATTAACATGATGCATTAGTATGGCACATGCTTTACAACTGATGAATCAATATTGATACATTATTACTAACCAGTCCATAGTTGGCATTAGTGTTTACTTTGTGGTGTACAGATCTATAAGGTTTCTCTTATACACAGTGCCATGTAGCCCCTACTGCAGTATCATTAAGAATGGATTTATTGCATGGAAAATCCTTGTGCTTTACTCATTCGTCTTCTCTCCCCTCTCTTGAGATCCCTGATAACCACTTATCATTTATTGACTCTCTCTTTTTTCCATGTCTAGAGTACCACAAAGTTGGCATTGTCTATAGCCTTTTTGGATTGACATTTCCAGTATTCATGCAAAGTATCCATGTCTTCTTATGGAATTATATCTTCTCTTCACGGCTGAACCAATGTTCCAAGATTTGTTACTACCCATTGGAGGGCATTTTGATAGCCTCTGAACTTTGGAATAAAGAGTCTGTAAACATTTGTTTGTGTGTTTCTATGTGAGCATAAAGTTTCCACTCATTCTGTGGTAAGAACCTGCCCTTCTCTCAAAGCAATTGTAGCGCTTTGCATTTCTACCAGCTTTGAATGTTAATACATACTCTTTTCAACATGTAGGGTTAACAGTGGTTTAGGTTTTATATATTCTGATAGGAGCATAGACATATCTTGTTTTAGGAAATAAGCTGTTCAGAAATGAAAAGTTTAAAGCTAGAAATTGACATCTCCAATATTCTAAAGATTTCCACAAGCTGCAATTTTTCTTTATAAATATGTAAACCCTTCAGAATGTTACAAATAAGAGTTGCTTCAAAAACAAACATAGTTTGAGAAGAAATGTAAAAGCATGTTCTGAGCAGAGCAGTGATAATGCCTAGACTGCTTGCGGAGCTTGAGCCACTTCCTCATTTTCTGAGGTCAAATGAGTACCTAGATAGGTTTCTGCAGTATCTAAACCGTGTTTCATCTCTATTTGCCTTCTCCCCATACACACAGCCTTCTACAACTTCAAAACGGAATTTTCTCAGTTTTTCTTGTCTCTGTTCATGATTTAAAATCTGCATGTTTGCTGGGCATGTCGGCTCACATCCCTGATAATAGCGCTTAGGAGGCTGAGGCAGGAGGATCACTATAAGTTTGAGAGCAACATCATAGTAATTTCCAGGCCATCTGAGGTTAAAGAGTGAAACTCTATGTCTTAGTTAGGCTTTCTATTGCTGTCAAGAGATACCATGAACATGGCAACTTTTTTTAAGGGAAACATTTAATTGAGGGGCTCTGTTACAGTTTCAGAGGTTCAGTCCATTATCATCATGGCAGAGAGCATGGTGGCATGCCGACAGACATGGTGCTGGAGTAAAAGCTGAGAGTCCTACATCTTGCATGCATTAGGAAGTCAACTGAGATGCTGGGCAGTATCCTGAGCATATGAAACCTCAAAGTCTGCCCCCACAGTAGCACACTTCTTTCAACAAGGCCATACCCTCTCTAACAAAGCCACACCAAGTGCCACTCTCTATGAGATTATGAGAGCCAATTACATTCAAAATACCACACCCTATCTAAGACAAATGACAAAGTATTGCCAACCGCCACCACCAAAACAAAACTCTAGTAATCTGCTTTCATGTCTCTTAGGGATTGCTGACTTTTTCCTTTATTCCACAGTACCCACCACTACCATGCTGCACTTTAATTTTTCACCATCTGAACATGAATGTATATTAAAGGAAAGAAACCAGGAAAAAGACACAATGTATATTATATGGCAGTATCTATGTATTTTATTTTTTATTTTTATTCTTTTTATGAATAAAGACTCATTTTTTATCCCCTTATTCAAACTCCTACCCCCATCTCGGCCCCTTCCTGTCATTCTCTCTTCTCCCCATTACTTTATCTCCTCCCCAGAAAGGGCAGGAGGTCCCAAGGTGGCTTAGTTCAGCATCCACTCCAGGAAAGTTCAATTTCCTCATCCCAATATTTTAAATATACATATTTTATAGAAATGTATAAAATTTATATTTTAAATTAAAGAGATATTCATATAATTTATATTTTCATTGTAAATATAAAAATTCAAATCAGCGAAACAGTTTTGAATGTATTAAATTATAATGCAGCTGGGTATGGTGATGCATGCTGTAATTTCAGTATTTGAAGGCTGAGGCTAGAAAATTGCTTTAAGTTTAAGGTAAGCCTGAAATTTACAGTGAGTTCCAAGCCAGTCTGGACTATAGAATGATATGTTGTCACAAAATGACAATAAAATTGTATTACTCCTTTGTCCTGAAAATTTGTGACTTTCTTTGAGGATCTGGTAGCCTGGCAGCCTGGTTATTTACTTTGCAGTTATTACCTAAGGAACATGGGTAAAACATGAAGCTCTCACCTCATCTATATCCTCTACTAGGAAACAGCTACTTTCCGACAATCCTTGACACATGCTTGATGTTTGAGGTCTAGTCAGAGAGAAGCTTACAGTAAGTCAAAAAGGAGTAATCAAGGGCTGGGAATACAGCTCATTTGGTAGGTGCTCACTACCATTTACAAAGCCCTGGACTGGATCACTAACAGCACATAAACTGAGCATGTGTAAGACTGAAATTCCAGCTCTGGGGGAGTGGAAACAAGAGGATGAGAAGGTCATAGACATCCTCTGCTACATAGAAAATTAAAAACCAACCTAGGCTACTTGAAGACCTGCCTTAAAAATTTAAAAAGAGAGACAGACTCGGAATCATGTTTAGAGCAAACTCAGTGGTGAGGGAACCACAGCTTCTGGGCTTCCTCACAGAGAATCTCTCTCTTGGGACCAGGTTCTCGCCCAAGGTCCTGATCTCATAGCAGCATTCATTATTTGTAATACCAAGAACCTGGAAACAACCTAGATGTCCCTCAACTCGAGAATGGATTAACAAACTGTGGCACATCTACACAATGGAGTATTACTCAGCAGTTAGAAAAAATGATATCCTAAAATTTTCTGGCAAGTGGATGGATTTGGAGAATATCCTCCTGAGCGAGGTATCACAAACACAGAAAGATAAACAGGGGATGTACTCACTCACTGGTAGACTTTAAACAAACAAACAAAAAGCTTAGCATGTCCAAGCTGCAAACCACAACCACTGAACAGTTTAAGATCTGAAGCACCTTGGACAGGCACCTTGGATCTCATTCCCTTCAGAAGAACACCTGACCCAGTCTTGATATTAGGATGAGGAAATTGGACTTGCCAGGAGTAGATGCTGAACTAAGCCACCTTAAGACCTTGGGACCTCCTGCCCTCGCTGGGGTGGAGAAAAGGAGATGGGGAGAAGAGAGAGTGACTGGGAGGGGTGGAAGGGGGAAAAGAGTTTGAACAAGGGGATACATGCATAAAAATGAGACTTTATTCAAAAATAAATGAAAAATCAAAAAAATTAAAAAAGAATCTCATGGGGTTGAAGAGATGCATAAATGATTAAGAACACAAACTGCTTTTGCAGAGGTTCCAAGTTTGGTTCCTAGAACACAGGTGAAGAGACCCACAATTCAAGTGCTAGATGATCCCAAGCTTCTGGCTTCCAAGGGGACTGCTCTCATGTGCACATCTATATACATACACATAATCAAAATAAAATACTAAATCCTTAAAAATAATTGCATTCCTCTTAGCAGGACTTATGTTGTAGTTGGTGGAGTATCAGCCTAGCATGCAGAAAGCCCTGGGCTCCCTCCAGCACCTCATTAAACTGAGTGTCGTGGAAGATACCTGTAATTTAAGCTCACAGGAAGTGAATGCCAGTAGATCAGAGGTTCAAGTTCATCCAGTTAGAGGCCAGCTTGGAATACATGAGAACTTCTGTCAAAAACAAACCAAAACCAAACAGAGAGACAAGTATTACATGTTTTCTCTTATTTATGGATCCTAGATTTTGCATAGATTTGTAAAATGATATACGTGCATGTGATGGGAGACTAGAAGAACAACTGTCTAGGGAAACAAAGAGGACTAATTAATGGGAGTATACAAATTGGGAGAAAAGCTATAGAGAGGAGAATGTTCAAAGCATATCATATACTTTAAGAAAATGAAGGTGAATATCATATAAATATATACAAAGCAAAATTTTGATAATAATGTTCTGTTTAAAATGGGGAAAAAAGAATTTAGTGAACAGGGTTCCACGTTTTAGTTTCCAAGGCTTAGTAGGCACCTGAAGTTTTGTCTGTCTTGAAATTCCAGGTATCTTTTCTGTAATAGACATTGTTCTCACTCAGTGTTTTCAGAGAGGATATAGTATCTTCTCAAAAGCTGATCCTCTCTCTGTCCATCAGTGTCAGACTTTGAACTGTTGGAAATATTTGCTATATTGGTAAATGAGATTAAGGGGAATTTTTCTTTTTTTTTTCTTTTTTTTTTTTTTTTTTTTT
>PVIH01020775.1:0-31443 GCA_004025045.1 Sigmodon hispidus
CCTCCCATCCCTCCTTCCTCCCACCTCCACGTCTCTCATAAGGATGTTGGTTTGGTTTTGTTTTGTTTGTTTTAAAATTTTAACTTTTTTTTTTTAAAAAAGAAGGTACCAGATCTCATTATAAATGATTGTGAGTCACCATGTGGATGCTGGAAATTGAACTCAGGCCCTCTGGAAGAGCAGCCTGTGCTCTTAACCTTTGAGTCATCTCTCTAGCCCCAAATTCTCTATTGATTCTTTGGGAGTTAAACATCATACACTCCAATTCTGCTCACCTCCTGGTTCCCCCATATCTTCCCCTCACCCCTGCAGTGCTCACTCCCACAAAAGAAAATGAAACAAAGCAAGCAAGGAAACAAAATCAGCCCCCTTCTTGCCCCCCCCTAAAAAACCCAGAGGGCTGAGAGTTTGATTCCCAGAGTACTCACATGATGTGGCTTACATAGTATGTCTGTAACTCTAGTTCCAGGAAATTGAAGTGTCTGGCATGATGGCCACCATGCCACCTTTAGTTTTTATCTCCAATTTTTGCATATTTGAGGCTCTTTTAATATTTATACCATTTGAGGATATTGGATTGATAGAAAATTTCTTATGAATCATTTATACCTTCTCCTAGGAATGCTGCTTCTAAGCTTCTCCAGGATGGTTCTGAACACACCATTCCCCATACTTTTAGGGAGACATCCTTATCTACGTGAAGGTCTTCCTTATGCGTCGGAGGTTGTGACACACATAAAGAAGCCAGAGGTCTCTTCATGAGGTCATGAGACATTCCTGAAACATCTGTCCCTGCAATTACTCAGGAACAAGATAACTGAGACAAAGTAAACTCTAGAAGGTCAACCAGATCTGGCGGGTTAGAGGAGTTGGCCACAGATCAGATTACAGGCCCCTTCCCACTGTACACTCAGGCGATTCCATGATGTCTACAAAGTTAGATTAACTGAAGTGACCTCTGCCCTACACAGAGACTTAGACAGATGGACAAAGAATAAAGTGAAAAGATGATAAAAGAATGAGACATCAAGGCCTCTCCTTCTTACAGAAGTTAGCTCGTGTAGAGCACTGTGGTGGCTTATGACCAAGGAACAACAGAATACCAGGATTAGACAGATAAACAAATTCTATAAATTGTAAACATTGTATTATGCCAGAATTTAAATAATAACTGCAGTAGCTTTGGCCTGAGGACTTTTCCTGGGTATTCTGACCATGAAGAGTAAATAATACACTGTTTGAAACATAGCAATATGCTCAAAGACTTTGTTTTGGTCCTTGTAACCACAAAAGCTACTGGCCCAAGGACAGGCTGTTATTTGCCTCTAGATTCTTAAAAATTGAGTTATGGGTTTATGAGTCGAAATGATAACTCTGTTTATTAATGATGTCAAAACTTAAGGGAAAAGAATTGGAAATAATAAGTCTGTTCTGTCATAGTTTATTAATGATGGCTAAAAGATGAGCAAAATGAAGTGAAACACATGTCTAAAACCAAAAATGATATGACCTTTGTTTTGGAACATCATGAATGCATCCCTGCTTGCTAAATTGTTTATAAATAAAGAAGCACTCTGGCTGCTCATCAGTCAGGCTGCAAGATTCTCCCAAGCACTATGGTCTGTCCCCCCCTACCTTACATTCTCTGCTGGGACTGGACCACCGATGTTCAAGGCCAGCTTGGGTGACAGGAGACCCTCTCCAAAAAAGAAAGAAAGAAAAAAGATAGTCTATGAAGTCAGGGAAGAAAGTATGGCCGCAGTGATGGTCTCAGAGTCAGCCAGCAAGACACAGAGGTAGGTCGGCCATGCTGGACAGATCAATAGTGAGGCACTCTCTGAGGTCTAGCATTAGAGGAGTCAGCATACACTTGTCTGGGCAGGAAGCCGCCTGTCTGCCAGGGACAAGGCAGGGCCGAGGGCAGAGGAAGGAGCAGGCAGGCACTCTCAGCACACAGTCCGGTAGTTCAGGAATGATACTAGAAGTCACATGGTTTCTGACACCAGGCAAGCTTCCTGTCAGGAAGAGACAAACACTCTCCTCTTCCTCCACAAAGCTTCTCGTTAGTTGGCACAAAGGAAGACCGTTCCTTTCAACCATGCAAGAGTCACAGTAGTTTAAAGGCAGGTACAAGAGGCAGCCTTAGAGGTAGGGTCTGTAACCTCAGCACTCAGGAGGCGGAGGTAGGAGGAATTATAAATTCAGAGCCAACCTGGGCTACAGTGTTTTGTCTCAAAACAAAAGAATAAAGGCTAGAGAGTTAACTCGGCAGTTAAGAACACTTGGCATTCTCACAGAGGAGCCAGGTTTAGTCACCCACATGACAGCTCACCAGTATCTGTAACGCTAGTCCTAGGGGATCCAAAGCCCTCATCTGATCATTTCAGGCACCAGACATATTATTTGTGCACATTAATACATTCAAGCACACTTATATACATAACAACATAAAATAAGCAAATCTAAAGAACAGTACAACAGAGCCCATATACATGATAATAATGGACGGACAGGATGGACTTTGGAGGGAACATGTTTCATAATCTCTGTGTTGGTCAAGGGGAGTGAAAGTTACTGATAAGAACTGGTGATCAGATGAAACTCATGTAAAACAATAGAGTGTGGAATCCAAACCGAGAGCAGAAATCGTCAGTCCAAAGACACCAAAGGCAAAAAAAAGAAACACGAAGAGAAAATGAGATAAGGAGAAAATAAACAACACACGGGGGATAGAATGTTTTTTAAAAGATAAACAACTGTAGGACTGAAAGGATGACTCAGTACTTAACAACACTAGCTACAGAGGAACGGAGTTTGAATGCCCAGATCCCACATCAGGTGGCTCACACACCTGCCTGTGACTTGAGCTCCAAGAGGATCTGGTGCCCTCTTCTGGCCTCCATGCACACTGCACTCATGTGCACACATACACATAAATAAAAGTAAAACAAATAAATTGAATAATTGTAATACAGGAAAACAAACCATTTACTGAAAGTTAAAGGGAAAAAAACCTATCAAGCGAGAAGCAAAGATCTAGCTGTGTAGTGTTTACAAGACAAATCACAGACACGTGGGAAAGAGAGGATAAGAGACCATGGAGGAAACAGTAACAGAAAGGTGATGTGGTCTTATGACATTTTTTTTAAAGATTTATTTATTTATTATGCATACAGTTTTACAGAAGAGGGCACCAGACCTCATCATAGATGGTTGTGAGCCACCATGTGGTTTTGCTGGGAATTGAACTCAGGTCCTCTGGAAGAACAGTCAGTGCTCTTAACCTCTGAGCCGTCTTTCCAGTCCCTAGGTGATGTGGTCTTAACAGAACAAAAGCAGAATCTTTCTAATAAGGACTAACATTAAGGGGGCACAGTTGTACACGCCTGTGATCCCAGAACTCAGGAGGCTGAGGCTGAGAATTTTGAGTTGAAAACCAACCTGGATGACATGAGTCTCTGCTTCAAAATAAAACAGGAAACAGCTAACATTATTGAGAACACAAAAGCTCACTTCATTGGGAAAAATATAAAGAGTCTAGACTTGGGTACACTGATGAACACATGTTAGACAACTAGGAGAACATATGTATTCTTTTTATTACACAGTCAAGGCTGATGAAACTTTCACTACATTGGTGGGGAAAAACAGGGAGAGGAAAGGCAGAGAAAGTCAAGATACTTGTAGATACTTGAAAGTATTATCCAACCAATAAAAAAATATCATTGAGTATATTGTAATCAGCTTTTTGTCAATGTATTTAAAACTTAGACACCGTGGCCTGATTCCTAGGAATTACTGAAATGTACTCAAGAAAAAAAATCATAAGAAGGTGCATTAAAAGTCCATAGTTGAGCTACTGATTGAACACATACTTAGATACCCCTGGCTCCTCAGTGTCTCACCATCTCATGTCACCATTTCCATACAAACACAGACCAAAAGGTTCTGAACCGGGTTTTCAAGGGAATGGTAATGCCATCTAAATGAAATGCTCTCCAGAGAGGGACTCCCTGGTCTGCCTCACACGTTGCTTCTCTGATTTCTGATCTGCTGGCCCTCCCCAGTAGTGAAGTGGGCAGGTTAAAGGTGAGCAACCATGGGGAACTTTATTAATGTGAAGTTAATAATTTACCCTGGAAGACAGTCCACCACCCTGGCATTGGAACTGTTGGCAGTAGCAGGAGGCTGGCAAAGAGTTTTCTCACACATGTTAGAAATGTCACAATCTTGTAGGTCTCCAGGAGAATCCCAAGGCTCAGGTCTATCAGAAATGGCAGACCTTAGGGGGGCTGCCTACAGCTGTGCCCAAGGCTCAGAGCAGCAGACCTCAGAAATGGCAGACCTCCTAAGGCTGTGGGACTATGCTCTTGTACACTGTAAATATTTGTCACACCTATTGGTTAAATAAAATGCTAATTGGTCAAGTAGTTATACAGGGCAGGGCAAGTAGACTAGAAGAATTCTGGGATGCGGAAGAGCAGAGAGGAGCCGACATTGAGACACAGAGGAAGTTGGAAGAGAATATTGCACTGAGCAGAAAGGCACCAAGCCATGTGACTAAGCGTAAATAAATAAGAAACATGGGTTAACTTAAAGTATTAGAGTTAGCAAATAATAAGCCTGAGACATCGGCCAAACAGCTTCCTAGTAATATAAAAGCCTTTGTTTAAATTCTTTGGGACTAAGGGGCTAGGCCAGACCAGAAACTTTTGACTACACTTAGGGGCAGGGGAAGCAGCCAGAATAAATTCTCATCTACCTTGGGAGCATAAAGACTTAGAGGCTGAGACAGGAATGGGATTCTTCGTTAGTCACAGGACTTACCTTGGAGGGTGGAACAGTTGGAACCTCAGTGAGTTTCCTGCCTGAGGCAAAAGCCTTAGGGGTTTGAGTTTATAAAAAGGCTGTTTCCTGCTTGGTTCTTTGTTTTGTTTGAGACAAAGTTTCTCTAGGTAACCCTGGCTATCCAGGAACTTGCTACATAATCCAGGCTATCCTTGGACCCCCCAGATTTGTCCATCTCTGCCTCCCAAGCACCGGGACTAAAGGCACGCCAGGTTCTTACTAGTCTTGAAGGCAATTTTCCATTCCCTCCTTCATCTCCTCTTCCTCTTCCTCCGGTGAACTGAGCTGAATATAAGCAATTGGAGGACTCTGCCAATGAGAAGCCTGTGCACCTTGTTGTGGAGAGCTAGGTGTGCCCTGATCCTCTGGCTATGTGCATGCAAATATGGGGTAGAATGAAATCAGTCAGGAGGGAGCTGTCAAACCTGGAGTGAGGAGGTGATGACAAGCAAGTCTGCCAAGAACCTTCCTAACTTGGTCAGTGGCTTGGTTGCTCTTCCCACCAAAGCAATGACAAGGTAGCAGGCACTCTTCTGTGGGAGGGGCACCCCAAAACAGCTTGCACTAAAGTTTGAAATAGTTTCCTTCACCCAGCCATGTTCCAGTCACTTTTGCATTGATAACTTTGGCCATGTTCTGCTCCTTGGAGTGGCTGCTTGCTGTGGTCATGCTGGGGTCATCCGATCTTATATCATCATCATGAGCATCACATACAGCTTGCTCCTGGCCCCTATTATACTCAGGGCTTTGGGATCTGATTTTTTCCTTTGTTCCCAGCTGCCACTTAGGATAATAGCCAGGGCCCTTCTAACTTCAACCAATACTACCGTGACATCCAAATGTGAGCATGTTGTCAATTTTGCTTGTGGGAAACATTAACCTCATAAACATAGATGCAAAAACAATAGATAAAATATTGGTGAAGTGCAGTTCACAGAGCAGCTCATGCCAGGAATGTAAGGGTGGATTGACATAGTAAGTCAATAAATGCAACCCAACTTATCAACAGATAAAAAGATGGAAAAAAAATCTATGCAATTTCACACTGATGTACAAATAAGATTACCCAAGAAACTAGAAGACATTCTTAACCTGGTAAGAGAGGGTTGAGAAACAGCTCAGAAACTTGCTGCTCTTGCAGAGGACTGGTATTAAGTTTCCAGCCCCCATTTCAGGCTGCTTACCACTACGTAAAACTCCAGATCCAAAAGATCTGGTGTCTTCTTCTGGTCTCGGCATGTACCTGCACTCATGTGCACACACACACACACACACACACACACACACACACACACACACACTCGACAATTTTAATCTTAAAAAAATTAAGCAGGCTAGTGAAACATTATCTACTACAAACGTTACATGAATAATAACAGAAAAAATTGGAGTATAAAAACAGAATTTTAAGAAAGAGGAAACAGTAATAATATTAAAGAGACATTTAAAAAAACTTCCTACAACTGAACATGATTTGGGGAGGCCTGGAGAATGCTCAGCTCAATGATAAGCTGTGGGAACGCTATTTGAGAGTGTTCGGTTTACGTTCCTAATGGTAGATGAAGGTACACTGGAAGTTCCAGGGAAAAAAAGAAAAAAAAAAAAGAACTATTTAATTTAGACTTCCATACAGTGCCCAGCCAAGGGCAAGAAAGAGTAGCCATTTAGGGCCAACAGTGTCTCAAAAGATGATCCTTGAGCATTCTTTTCGGAGGCTTCTGGAAGATATTTTCACCAAAGAAGAGCCAGTAAACCATTGGAGGCAGAAGCTGCCTGAATAGACATGTCTGGCTTGGAGACCATGCAGGCTGACTGGCTAAGAACCTTGTAATTGTGGAGAGGTGGAATGCTGCAGGTGAACGATCAACATTACCTCAGCCTGTCTTCCTTAACAGCCATGCATTAGGGACCTCCGTATCTGACCTAATGTCTTTGAGCTCTGGGCAATGCATCTAGGAATGCTGTTGCCTAGGAGACCGGTGGCTTCCAATCCCCCACCCCCTAATAAAGACAGGGTCTGTAGGAGAGATTTTTCCCCTTTCAGGTGTCATTGACAGAGTGTCTATGTCCTGGGATTCACTCTGCAGACAAGGCTGGCCTCAGATTCAAAGATCCACCTGCTTTTGCCTCTAGCATGTGTCACCATCCGGGCTAAGTTGAAACACTGTGTCTCAAATAATAATAACAATAGATAATAGTCTCATTATACCCCAGACCAGGAAAAAAAAAAACAGTCTTTGGAGGTAGATGCCCATGAATCAAGAACTCTTCAATTCATTATTTTTATTTTCTTGAGGTACGGTCTCACTACACAGGCCTGGCTGTCCTGAAACTTGCTATGTAGATCAAGCTAGCCTGGAGCTCATCAAGATCTGCTTGGCTCTGCTTCCCAAGCGCTAGGATTAAACATGCGCCACCACAGCTGGCTCAGATGATTTTTAAGGTTTAGCATACAAAGGATGGGTTTTATTAGTGCATTTTCATATATATATGTCTCATTCGTTGTAATTTGTACTTAATCACACACACACCCCTCCTTGCACACCTCCATCTTCCCACCCCTGTTTTTCTGTTTTAGAACGATGTGATGTTAAACAGGACAGGGCTGAGCATGGGAGGAGTTGAAGGAGCAGGAGATGGAGACAGAGTTAGCTAGCTGCACATACTCCAGTTGGTTCGGAACTCACTGTGATTTCCTGCTTCATAAATAGATCATTATGATCCCAGGATGCATAACTCTGGCTTTGAATCAGGAAAAATGAAGTTTTGTTTATTAGAAATACATATGTTTTATGTATATATACACATATATACATATACAAAAAATACATGTATTTGTGTGCATAAGTTTATGTATACCACATGCACACAGGTGCTGGTAGAGGCCAGAAGAGACAGTCGAACCCCCTGGAGCTGGAGTTATAGGCAGTTATGAGCTGCTATGTGGATGCTGAGAACTGAAGGAATCCACCTGGGAGTTTAGGTGGAAGCCCCACCTTGGCCCCCACTCTATCTCCAGACCCCGCCCCAGGGAAAATCTGCCAAGCGGTGTCTCCTCCCCCAGAGCTCCTCAAGACTGCTCTCAGGGTATTTCAGGGTATCCGGCCCATTGCCTTGCTATGTGGTTTCCCCTCTTCCCCTGAGGCCATCTGGGAATGCTTTTGCTCAGAGTAAAACCTAGACTTTAATTTGGCTTGATTGTCTTATTGCATTGGCGGAGTTACTCACTACTGGGGGATATTTTACTTATCCTCAGGTCTTTTCCAAGAGCAGTAAGCAAGTGTTCTTAAATACTGAGACATCTCTCCAATCATCTACAAAAACTCCAGCAGCTCTCACACATAGTCAAGGATGAGAACCACTGAATTCAGGTGCTCTTTCCGTGTGCGCAGGAAATGCCTGAGAGTCAAAAACTCGATGAATGGATCTTGAAAGTCTGGAGTTAGGGCCCTGGGCACAGCCAGAGGAGGCAGCAGGAAGGCTCAGGGGAAGATTCAGGGATCGTGGTTCTTGAGCCCTCTTGTGGTCAGAATAGACCTAGCAGTTCCGGGCAGAGAAGCTAATATAAACCTTCCTTTGCAGAATCCTCCTCCCGACTCCTCCCTGCTCCTCCCCAAGACGAGCCAGCCCACACCTTGACTTTGGCCTTATAATAACCTGAGCAGGCCTCATCCAAGCTGTTCCAACTTAAAACAATTTGTTTATATGTGTGTGCACGTCCATGTGAGTATATGCTTTCTCTCACACACACAAAGATAAAAATAAATGCATAGATAAATGCATAAATAAATAAATGCATAAATAAGTGAATAAATAAATAAATAAATAAATAAATAAATAAATAAATAAATGGGTGTTGTCTTAATCTGCTATATGTGTGGCATTCTGTTCCATGGCCATAAAAAGAAATGCTTTTATCGACATCACTGTAACAGGCCGGGTGAGAATGGCAAGCCCCCCCCCAGATGTGGCTGGAACTGTTGTCCACCCTGGCAAATGTGCCTGCTCCTGGAATCTGACTTTCACAGGAAAAGGCCACAGGGTGTAACACGGTTCTACTGTTCTTGTTCCTTCTTTCTTTATGGGTGCACCCCTCTTTACCATGTGGTGTTTGCTCTCCTGTACTCCTATGAAAGCTGAGCTGGGGAGGTTCCAGACTCTTTCTCTCTGGCAGACAGGGTGGAGGGAGATCTGGACCAGTCGGCCTCTCCCTGGGGTTGGAGCGGGATGGTGGGTGTTGGTGATCCAGCACTCCCTAGCCACTGAGGGAAATCACACGCTGAGTTGGAAGCCTTGTTGAAGCAAGAACTCACTTTATTGCATCAGTCTGGGGCTTATATAGGGTTGTGAGAAGGGAGTGGGAGTCTTGGGATGGAGTAGGTGGGGTGGGGAAAAAGGGCCAATAGTATTTTACCATGTTAGCAGAGGCTAGGCAGAGGCAGTCTTAGATCAGGCTATGCTGAGCCACTCACATGGAGTTTATGGCCAGAGACAGGTTGCCAAACTCTAGGAAGGTTTAGGAATTTACACTGGGCCTCAATCCCGCAGCCTCAGAAGGGAGGAAGTCAGGAGTGTTCTCTACTGTCTTGGGTTTTCTCAGAGATGACAATCTTATAGGATATAGGAATATAGAAATAGGATCTCCCTCTAGATGGAGACACTCTCTTGTTATCTCCCTTGAGAGTTGGGCCAGCCCTAGAGAGGTGGGTTCACCATAAGTTCATGTACTTTTCCTCTCCAAAAGAAATACAAAATATATTTTGTTTAGAATAAAAAAATACCACTAAGTTTAATATTGCATCCAAGGCATGTGCTGGAAGAGACAGAGATGGAACAATTGAGGAGAGGTCTTGGACATCGTGTTAAGTGTTTGCTCACAGGACCACAAAAACAACTAACACATGGATCATAAAGACACATGGCTCATGTTTGTTCCAAAGTCTAAGTGATGTATAGTCCAGGAAATGAAGGGCCAACATTATTCCTTCATCACCTGGACCTCTCATCCTGTTGACAGGTCCAGCCTCAGATCCAGCTACACACTTGTTCCTGTGTTGTGGGACATTTGTACACGGTATAAAGATGCATTGCTGTGATGATGTAACAAAAAGCCAAATGGCCAATACCTTGGCAGGAAGTATAGGCGGGGCTTCTAGGGAGAGAAAGGAAGAGGAAGAGGAATCCAGGCTGGGAGAAGCCAGGAATAAAAACAAAACCAAGGTAGAGCATCGAGCCAGAGGTGGAGGAGGAATGATGGGTGGTACAAAGTAAAGGTAAGCAAGTCACATAATGAACATAGATTTAAAAAATATGGGTTAGTTTAAGGTTTGGTTTTTGTTTTTTTGACAGAGTTTTTCCATGTAGCTTTGGAACCTGTCTTGGAACTCACTTTGCAGATGAAGCTGGCCTTGAACTCAAAATTATCTCTGCTGGGATTAAAGGCATGTGCCACCACCACATGGATTAAAAAAAAAAATAACAATATTTATTTATGTTCTACCTGTATGTGTGCCTGAGTGCCAGAAGAGGGCACCAGATCTCATTACAGATTAAGTTTTGAGGGTGAGTTAGGCAAAAGTCTAAACTAAGTCCAAGCTTTCATAATTGATTATAAGTCTCCATGTCATTATTTGTAAACTGGCGGTCTCAGTGAGAAAAGTTCATCTATATTCTTGTGATGGACACAGCTGCTCTGGCAGAGATCCTGAGTTTGGTTCCCAGCACCCATCTTGGAAGACTTTCAAATGCTTGTGACTCCAGTTCCAAGGGATCTAACACCTCCTCCTGGTCTCTGTGGGTACACACACAGACACACACAGACACACAGACACACACACAGAAACACACAGACACACACACACATACACAGAGAGAGAGAAAAAGAGAAAGACAGAGAGAAAGAGAGAGAATAAGAGTAATAAAAAATTTAAAATAAAAGAGATAATATCAAAAATGGTGTTCTTATATGTAAACATTTATTTATCTCCAATGGTTCTACTTGCTCAGTTACTGTATTTCCTTTTTGGCTGAAATTTTTTTTTTGAGACAGTATTTGTCCTAGTCAGTGTTCTGTGAGAAGACATCATGACCAATGGGAACTTTGATAAAAGAAAACATTTAACCGGGGGTGGTTTATCTTTTCAGGGGGTTAGTTCATTATCATCGGTGTGAGAAGCCTGGCAGCGTGCAGACAGACATGGTGTTGGAGAAGCAGCTGATAGTTCTACCTCTGGATCCTCAGATGGGCCTGGCTTGCCTATCTCCAGTGACATACTTCCTCCAACAAGCCACACCTCCTAATCCTTCTCAAACAGTGCCACTCCTTGATGACCAAGCACTCAAATATATGAGTCTATAATGGTCATTGTTATCTAAACCACCACAAGGTCTTGCTATGTAGTCCAGGCTAGCCTCAAACCCACATCAGTGCCCCACTTCGGCCTCTGTGTGCCGGCTGAATAATTGTTGAGTGTACCACCACATCCAGCTCAGTGACTACTGTGTTTCTCTTTGCTATAAATATGCTAAACACCATTTCAGAGAAATGCCCACACTGCCCTCCCACAGAACTGGTGATGAAGATTTGGCTTTGCATGCATTGTACTCAGAGATCTCTAGGCCCAGAATTATGCTTCATAAGCCTGTAGTGTGGTCTGAATGCTCTGAATTCTTTGTATTATCTTCAGGAGAGGGCAGTCATGATGATTTTCAGTACTGGCAAATGCTTGCTGTCTAATGGGTATTGTACATGGAACAATCTTCTCCAATTCAGCATGTGTGGTGCAGTTGTTTATGGGTGTATGATACTCTGAGGCCAAATGGGTCTGTGGCTGATGTTTAAGCCCATAGGTTTATGTGCTTGAATGTCTGGTCCCTTATTAGTGGAACTGTTTGGGAAGGATTGGGAGGCATGGCCTTGTTGTAGGAGGTGTGTCACTGGGGATGGGTTTTGAGGTTTCAGAAACCCACACCATTCCCAATGTGCTTGCTCTCTCTTTTCTACTCATGGATTAGATATAAGCTACCTCTCAATGCTATGCCTGTCTGCATGGCTGCCTGCCTGCCTGCCGCCATGATGGTCATAGACTCTAGCCCCCAAATTAAATGCTTTCTTCTGTAAGTTGCTTTGGTTATGGTGTTTTCTCATGGCAATAGAAAAGCAACCAAGATACATGGCAAGTGACATCAATGAGTAGGGAAGACTATTGCAGACCATTGGAAGGGACCTTTCCCAACAGTGCACACGCTGTGTTCTCTTGGAGGTGGCTAAGCGGGAGTCAGCGTTTGCTGGGATTCTCAGGACCTTCCACCTTTTGTTCCATAGCTAAGGGGTCCCTGGTCTTTGTGTACTGAATAGTCAAGGCCACTGCTTTGGTTTCTGTGCTGCTCTATAGATGGAGCACTGAGGTGGATCCAGCCACTCCCCAGAATGGCATAAAGGAGGCACGGTGGTGCACCCCTGTAACCCCAGTACTAGAGATATGGGAGAAGGAGGGTTATCCTCAGCTACATAGCAAGTGTGGGGCCAGCCTGGGCTACATCACACTTTGTCCCAAAGAGAGAATAGTAATACATTCCTATCCATCCCTTCTTTTTGGCATGTGCTCAGAAGTGCCCTGAAGGGACTTCATCTTCATTTGCAAATAGTGTGTGTTCTTTTTGTACCATGAGTCTTTATCTCACATTCTGGCAGTCTTACGGTGGGGAAGGAGCTATGTCAGTTGTCTCTTCAATGAGACACACACTCGGAAGGAGACCTGTTTGTAGTGAACGTAAGCAAATAAACATTTCCCTTCCCCATCAAGTGCTGCCTTAGAATTTCTACTATGGTGATAAAACACATGGCCAAAGCACCTCGTGTTGGAAAGGGTTTATTTGCCTTACACTTCCACAGCACCCTTCATGATCGAAGGGAATCGTGACAGGAACTCACACAGGGCAGGAATCTGGAGGCAGGAGCTGATGCGGAGGCCATGGAGGTAATGCTTGCTAGCTTGCTCTCCATGACTTGCTCAGCCTGCTTTCTTATAGAACCCAGGACCAGAAGTCCAGGGGTGGCCCCACCCACAAAGGACTGGGCCCTCCCAATTAATCACTAATTAAGAAAATGACCTACTCTTATGGAGGCATTTTCTCAATTGAGATCTCTTCTCCTCAGACGACTTTAGCTTGTGTATGGTGACATAAAGGTAGACAGCACAAGTGGGTGTTGTCTAAGAGTCAGGTGACATAGAAGCCCAAGACATATTAAAAAAAACCAGCTTGTTAGGGGGCTGGAGCACTGTTCAGTCAGTAGGGCACTTGCCTTGCAATCAATAGTACCTGAATTCTAGGCCCAGTACCTATTTTAAAAAGCCTGCCTTGATGACATGCACTTGCCGGGGAGGCAGAGACAGGAGCATTCTCAGAATTTACTCATCAACCAATCAAGCCTAATTGTTGAGCTCTGGGCCAATGAGAGACCTGGTTACAAAGGAGGTAAGTGCCATTCCTGACATGAACACCTGAAATTTTCCTGTCACCCTTGCCCATACACATACCTACATGCACAAGCACACCACACATGCACACGTACAGCTACACACACAAGGACGCCACACATGTGCACATATGCACATCTACACACATAAGCATGCCACACATGCGCACATATGCACATTCATTAAGCAAAAGAATTTGTTTGAGAAATGTCCTGTTTTATTGTTTCCAGTTCAACTTGACACATGTTAGAGCTGTCTGGGAAGAGGCAGCCTCAGCCGAGAAGATGCCTCCATCACATTGGCCGGTGGGCTAGTCTATGGGGCATGTTCTTGATTGAGAATTGATGTGGGGGGGCCCAGCTCGAAGTGGGTAGTACCAATCCTTTGACAGGTGGTCCTTGAGCTAGGAAAGTGGCTGAACAAGCCATGGGAAACAAACCAGTTAGCAGCAGTCCTCAACAGTCCCTGGGTTCCTGCTTTAGTTCTCCTTTCCAGGTCCCCCTGATGACTGACTGCACGGAACCTATAACCCAATCAAATCCTTCCCTTCCCTTGTTGCTTTTGGTCATGGTCATAATCATAGCAATAGAAAGCAAACTAAGACATAAAATAACCTCCCAAAAGATATATATGTGAGGTAGTGCTCAAGAGCTCACACTCAGCGTCTGGCTGACCGTTGGCTTCTGTTTTTCAGCTGGCCATGTTGTCAAGGTCTAGTGAACCATCTCTCCAGGGTTTTCCTTCAGCTGTGCTGAGAGGGCCCCACAGCACTCACGCACAGGCTTCTTCACTGGCATCAAAATAATACATAAGATTTTGTCAATCTAACCCTAAACACAATATATGGCTTCCTACTTCCTAAGTAGAACCTTGGGGGACTTTGAATAGCTCCTTGGGATCTAATGGAAAGTAACCTTTGACCCCTTGCCTCTTTTACTGAGGCTGCTAGGTCAGGTTTCTCAAATGATGGCTCGTGAAATGAGGATTTTAAGCCAGGAAGGGTGAAGGGCAGGCCAGGGCACAGGCTTTCTGACCCCTTGGCCCTAAGAGACCTGCTTTCATCATAATGTGTCCTTCATCTGCTCAGTGTCTACATCACTCTGCTTCGGGAGCCCCCACTTTGGCATGCTAGCCCCGAAGATCCATTTGCCTATTGATTGGGTCCCCCTGAGTAATTTTTTTTGGCATGACCTCAAACAATAGCTGAAGTCAATAACTTGTATAACATCTCTGGAACTGCCCTCCACTGGGAGACCCTTGATACACTACTTTCAGGTACCACTTTCACTGTGTGTGATGGGGGCTCAGGAGGAGTGGGAGGAGACACGGGTGTTCCATGATCCATGCATTTTACCCCATCTTTCAGCAGGGGCAGGTATCTGAGAGCATTAATAGATCCAGCCTACATCTATTGGACGTGGGCCATGGCCGGGCCATTGTGGACATTGTCTAGGCAATACTTCTCACTTCACCGAGCGACTTTTCCCCTAATTGCTCTGCTCTTGGCTGTCTTTGGTTGTGGCTACTGGCACCAGAAGAGCCAGATTCATAAAAATGGACTATTCAGGGCAGACATAGCTGATAAAGAGCAGTATAGGCTGCAAGATAAACCATTATCAAAACTGATATATCCCCAGCCAAGTGTGCTTACACCCACTAGGAGAAATGTCCTTGTGTTGACCAGTTGGCTTGCCCCTATCGTGTGGGAAGGGACTTTCAACACTGACATCTTAAATGAGCTATTCCAGCTCCAGAATGCTACCATTGGATTGACTGTGTTTGCTTTGAGAAAATACAAGGTGTACCTGGAACAGTTTCTAAGGTCTGCAGAGACATTCTTCATGGTGGGACACAGGGTTAACTACTATATCTTCACTGACGAACCTCACACTGTCCCTCGGATCCCCCTCCACAAGGAAAGACAAGTGATCATCCTCCAGATCCCAAGTTTGAAGCACCCACAGGACATCTCCATGCAGCGCATGGAGTTCATCAGCATCTATTCCAAACAGCGTTTTTACAAGGAGGTGGCTTATGTGATGTGTTCTGATGTGGATATCACCTTCCAGCAGGCTGTGGGTGTGGAGATTCTCTCCCCTCTGTTTGCAACCCTCCATTTGAGATACTACCTGGCCAACCGGGAGGTATTCTGCTACGAACGCCAGCCGGAGTCACAAGCTTATATTCCAGAGGATGAGGGAGATTTTTATTACACAGGGTCCTTATTTGGGGGATCAGTGGCAGAGATATACAGACTCACTGCAGCCTGTCACCAGATGATTGTAACAGATAAAGCCAATAACATCAAGGCCCTGTGGCATGGTGAGAGTTATCTAAACAAGTATTTGCTTTACCACAAGCCCACCAAGATCCTTTCTTTAGAGTACATGTTCGATAAGAAGACAGCTCTTGAGAGATGGAAGGATGACCGCCTCAATGTGCTCAGCCTCATCAAGCACATTAAAATTTTGAAATTTCCCCAAAATAACACACAGGCACATAATAAAGACATTGTCGGAAACTATTCAGAGAGAGAGGATGGCTGCTATGGTCTAGTTGTCTTTTTAGTTTGCTTTCTTCCTTTCTCTTTTTAAAGATTTATTTTATATGTATGAGTGCCTGAATGTATGTATGTGTATGACATGTATGTAGTGTTCACAGAGAGCAGAAGAGGGCATCTGACCTCATGGGACCATGTAGCACATGCTGTGTCGGGATGGGGTAAGGTGGTGTAAGGTATGGGTATTTCACATCTAAACTCTAACGCTCATCTCTATCTTAAGTTAAGGATGTCTACAAGCAGCCACATGAGTTCTGGGACCCAAACTCTGCTTCTCTGTAGGGACAGTGAATGCTCTTGACCACCAAGCCATTTCTTCAGCCCCCCATACTCTCAGCATACTTTGACAGTTTGACAGAAAGAGTAGCCCACCACTTTTTCCCCCTGCATGCTGAGAAAGTTGCCAACAACTCCCATCGAAGCCCCAAATATAGCAGAGCACAGAGCACCATAATACACACACACATCTCACACACACACACACACACATCACACACACACACACACACACACATACACACACACACACACACACACCCCACAAACGTAGAAAAACTTGAGGACATGACTAGACTCTGCAGAGTGGTTATGGAGGCAGGTAACCACGGGAAAATGTCAAAATATGTGATGTTATTGAATGTAAATGCCACATGACTATTATGTATATCATTAGGCATATTTATTAGTCACTTCATACATAATGGCAGAGTGGAGAATTATTTTGGCTCTGACTCCGGTCCTCGTGATTGGTGCAACGACATGTCAGTTTTCACTGTCTCCTAAGATCTCCCGCCGGACAGCATACATTTTCTACACAACATACAGACTGGATACCAAGGGCTGAGCCATGCTGCTTTATTAGAATCACTGTGATAAAGGTTCTAGCTATAGTTTTAAAAATACAACTAAAACAGGAAGAAGCATCAGTTGCAAAGATTCATCTCCATTGACAGTTTAGTTTCAAATGGACTCAACAAAGAAGGTCATTGTTCTCATTACTCTGGTGGTACCCTGGAAGATAGAGATGAGCATTAAGAGTTTAGATGTGAAATACCCATTACTTACACCACCTTACCCCATCCCGACACAGCATGTGCTGCATGCTTGATCTCCAAAGCTGTAATGATCAAAGGTGGGACTGGATTCTGAAGGCCTTGATGCTAGTGATATATTCATAACAAAATGGACTGTTAGAGGATGGTGCAGACCCACCTTCTAACTCTCCTGTCCCTAAGATTTTAACACAACTTTGATCTCATAGGCAATGAGATACAGAACAGCAGACCCACATTCTTCCAAAATTAAAACAGCCCCATGAGAAATATGAGACTGTTTTCCTTCCTGTGGTACTGAAAGAAACTGAACCCAGGGTTCCCACATACAGGGAAAGTGTTGAGTTAGGACTTACATTCTCCAGCAGCAAATATACCACTGCTGGGAGCCCACCATGCATAGTGTGGCACCATGGAAGACCCAACATGAGATACTAGACATGGCACAAACTACATGTGTCTTCTTGAAGCTGACTGTAAAGACAGAGATGACCTCTGCTGAGACAGAAGATGGTAAAGTCTGAGAAGCCGGTTCTAGAACATCCCGGACGTTATCATTGTGTCTCAAGTAATATGATGGGGAGGGGATGATCTGGCCTCAGGGCCTGCCCTGCTGCTGTGACTGGCCACTGGGCCCTTGTGAACACGACGAGTATATTTTTACTTTGCATTAAGGAGACAACATTTTGCTAAATTGCTCTTTTGTGAAAGTAGCTCAACACTGACATGATGTGTATATATATATGTGTGTGTGTATGTGTGTGTGTGTGTGTGTGTGTGTGTGTGTATTCTCTTACTGTCAGAACAAGAATAGAGTCATGTGAAGAGATTTCTGAAAAGAAGACAAGGCTCTTGTGGCCTCAGCTTTTTTCAAAATGCAGAGTTGTTCTTGGACCATGCTTCTGTGCCCCTCCTATGGGTAGTGGAATAGGAGTGAGCTTACTTAAGATTACTCATTACAACTGGCTACTGTTGTTTATGCCTCTACAGAAAGATATGTTTTTGCCATGTGCAGCTTGTCGGTAAGTCTGTGTACTTTCCTCACGGGATTGTTCTTAGCCCTCAGAGTATAAACTGTCTGATGCTCTGAATAAAGTCGGCTGTTGTATGAGACTTTAGTCTGCCTCCTTCATCAGCTCCATTCTCCCATGTCCCTCAGCTCTATCGCAGTGAACAACTTACAAGCCTGAACTTGGTGGCACTGGCTGTTAATCTCAGCACTCAGGAGGCAGAGACAGGTGGATCTCTGTGAGTTCAAGGCCAGCCTGGTCTACAAAATGAGTTCCAAGACAGTCAGGGCTACACAGAGAAACCGTCTCAAAAACAAACAAACAACAAAAAAACCCCAAAACACACAAAAAAGGATTTGAAGAGGAAGTGATTTGGCTTAAAGCTAACCTTTGGCCAAAGACCAAAGCAGGCCCTCTGTGACAGGCAGGAGGACATGTAACTGAGAATCTGGAAAAAGTTGTCTATGATACTTTGCTCACCAGGAAAAGATGATTCCAACCAGCCTCACTCAGCCTGAAGGGGTTTTAGCAAGTGAGAAGCAGGTGGGAACTAACCTATGGAACCAGCCCACCTAAATGTGTGCTGGAGGTGGGGATACCTTTGTGTCTGAAAACGTTGGGGTTGAGGGTGGTGTCATAGTCACTTCAGCTGTCAACACACCTCAGAGTCACCTAGGAAGAGGGGATCTCAGCTGAGGAATTGCCTCCATCAGGCAATTGTTCGGTGGGGCATTTCCTTAAATGATAATTGATGTGGGCGGTCCTAGACTCCAGGGGCGGTGCCTCCTGGATAAGTAGTCCTAAGTATGTGAGAAAGGGTGTTGAACAACCCAGTGCAGGCAATTGAGCAAACTGTGTTCCTCCACAGTCTCTGCTTCATCTCCTGTCTCCAGGTTCCTGCCTGAGCTCTTTGCCCTGGCTTCCCTCCATGATGGAATATTTTAACCTGTAAGATGAAATAAATCGGGGGCTGGAGAGATGGCTCAGCGGTTAAGAGCACCTTCTGCTCTTCCAGAGGACCGGGGTTCGATTCCCAGCACCCGCATGGCAGCTCACAACTGTCTGTAGTTCCAGTTCCAGACAAACACCATGGCAAATAATTAAATAAAAAAGTTTTTAAAAAAAAGATGAAATAAATCTTTTCATTCCAGCTGCGTTTGGTCCCTGCAACCTAGGCTAGGTGGGAGAATGGTCGGATTATTCCTGAGCATTTTTTCAACCAGTTAGGAATGTGAAGCCTGTGCTCACACCAGCAAAAATTGGTTCTGATGTCAGGCAGCATGTTAGAAGATTGGAAGTCCCTGTCACTGACCCTGTCTGAAATCTTTCTGGAAGTCTTGGCTTGCGTCAGTCCAGGGATATTTTCTGACTCTTACAAGCATTTCCCAGTTTACCAATACTTCTTGAAAACTGTGTCTATTCAGAAGTTTTTTATCCCACATGTACTCAGGAGAGAGGATCTTGGTGGGCTTATTGTGAAGGAAGTATTTGTTCAAGTAGCTTTCGCCATGCTGCATGACCCGGATGTGATTGGCTTGGTCCATCCTCATCGCCTGGTAACAAAACTTGGTGAGCCTGTAAACCTCCAGAACCTTTCCTCCAAAGAAGGCCCCAGAGTAATAAAAATCTCCTTCATCCTCAGCAATGTAGGCTTGTGACTGAGGCTGCCTTTCATAGGCCAGCAATTTCCTTGGTAATCCAAAGAACAGAGGGTGCAGGGTGCCAAACAGCAAAGACAGAATCTCCACACCCACGCTGTTGCAGAAAATTAAGTTCACGTGCGCACAGACCAGGTAATCCACCTCCTTTGCAAAGCGCTGCTGGGAAAAATAGCTGATCACCTCCATTCTGTAGATGTAAGTGTTCAGGGGGTCGGCAGAGCCCTGAGCTTCCAGAATTACCATCTGCCTTCCCTTATAGGGCTTCAGGACTGGCATGCTGGCTGGCTGATCAGTGAAAATGTAGTACTTCACTCTGTGTCCCTCCATGAAGTACATCTCAGCAGTCTGCAGGAACACTTTTAGGAAGGCTACATAATCCCCAGTGGCAAACACAACTAACCCGATAGAGACATTCTGGAGCCAGAATTGCTGGTTCAGGATTTTAATTTGGAAAGTCCCATCCCACACAATGGGAGCCAGCCAAGGAGTCTGCAAGACTTTGTTTTCACTTCTGGGTACAATTAAGTTCGATTGATAATACCACAATCTGGACACGTTCACTATTTTCAGGTGGTCGGCTTCTCTAACCATTATGCTCTCCTTAGCTAGACTGTATTTTGGCTTCTGATTCCCCAGGATCAGGAATGCATAGGCAAAAAAGGCCAATGTGAGGGAGACCAGGAACATAAAGGTCACAGAAAGACGTGAGTAATATTTTGATGTTGGTGTCTCCTCCATGATGTGAGGATAGCTTGTTCTGGGTTAGATGGACCAAATCTAAGATTATCAAAGTTCCCAACACACAGCCTACTCATCCAGCAGCCCTCCAAACTTCCCTGAGACTGACCCAAGTGCCAGGTGTCATGTGGTTCAAACGGAGGAAGTCTTGAAATCCCGACAGACTCCAGCAAAGCAGTTTCTCTTTATGGTGTTTTCAAAGCAACAATATGGCGGGATTCAGTCATTGGAGCACAAAGATCAACCCATAAGACAGAACTCAGGGTCCTTGAAACATGCCCAGGAGACTAGCTCAAAGGACATCACTAAGCAAGCCAAGAGAAGAGATTGTGATGAAATCAGGGAAGGGCAGACACCAACAGAAGTGACTTGACCCTCAGGATGCCCATGCTCTACGTTGCCTTTGACAATCACTGCATGTAAAACTGTTAGCAGAAGTCAGTTCCCTAGAAAATCCACAGCATTGAGACCAGACTGTTTCTAACATCATGTCTAGGTGGGCTGATGAGGGCCTCACTTGGAAGGACCCAATGGGTAGCCACGGTAGAGGGGGTAATGTAGGCATCCATGCTTGTTTTCTATTATCCTAATATCAAGTAGAACCAACTGAAGCTTTGTTTTGAGGGAGCAGGATTTATATCATTGGAACTGGGATGCTAACTTCAATTAGTATTGTCTTGTTCAGTGATCACCCTAAGTGAGTGCACCTTGTTGGAAAACCTGTCCTTGAAAGGTCTGGGTTTGGTACTGGTTTCAACCTTGAACAATGTCAAGGGAGGGGGGGAAGGAGGGAGAACATAAATTCTATCAGCAACTTCTTTACCCTCTTTGCTTTTTTTTTTTTTTTGAAAGGTCCTATATTTTATTACTGAACAAACCACTCCCCCAACTTAAACACGACCAGGACTCCAGGTTAAAGATGTTGAACTCCATCTGACGGGATTGACTGGATGTTGAACTCCACCTGGTAGGGACTGACTGATGACCATGATTCAGTATGGACTCTTGTCTTGCCATTCTGTGAATCCTTACAGACCCAGCTTTGTTCTCCTCCAGGGTCTTCTCTTGGAGTTGTACCTGATTTTGTTACCAGTTTTCTTCCAAATCCACTGAGGAATAGGACGATTTTGCTTTTGTTTCTTGGCCAGGAATCGCTTGATTCTGGAAGTCTTATGAGAAGACATGGCGAGAAGCTGAATCAAGGGTACAGAGCACGATGGCGGATGAAAGGCAAAGACCCCCCCCTCTTTGCTTTCTATTGCAGTGAAAAAGCCATGACAGAAAGCAGCTTGAGGATAAAAAGGTTTATTTCACCGTATAGCTGTTTCATAGTCTATCACGAAAGGAAGTCAGGGCAGGTACTGAGGCGGAGACCATGGAGGAACAATACTTTCTGGCTTGCTCCCCATAGCTTGCTTTCTTATACATACCAAGACCCCCTGCGTAAATGTGGCACTGCTCACTCACAGGCTGGACCCACCTGCATCAATCATTAATCAAGAAAATAACCCCTGTTGAAGAGGTTGTCTTTCTCCAATGTGTACTCTGGGCATCTTTAGTAAAGATAGGGTGGCTCTAACTGTGTGCTTTCTATCCAGGTCTTCTACTATGTCTCACCACGTTACAAGTCTTTTTCTCTGTTTTTTTTTTTCTCACTGTGGCTCTGTAGTATAATTTGAGATCAGAAATACTGATACCTCCAGGATTATCATTATTTCCTCATGAATTATCTTTTAGGTTTCCATTTCAAGTTTTCTTCCAAGACAGGGTTTCTCTGTGTGGGCCTGCCTGTCCTGGAAATCACTCTTTAGATCAGGCTGGTCTCAAACTCACAGAGATCTGCCTGCCTCTGTCCCTCAAGTGCTGGGTTAAAGGTGCCACCACTGCTCAGCTCCACTCGAATTTTAAGGTGACTTTTCTGTGAAGACTAATCCAGGAATTTGATGACGCTTGCATTGACTCTGTAGATTAGTAAGAGCCATTTGCACATTTATTCTTTACGTCTCCGAGCATGGGAATCCTTTCCATCTTCTAGGTCTTCCTCAGGTTCCTTCCTCAAGGGTTTTAAAGTTTGTATTGCAGACATCTTTCCCTTTCTGGTTAAGTTTATTCCAAGGCGTTTTATTAGTTTTGTTTTTGAATATGATTATCTCCCTGGTTTTTGTTTCCTCAGTATGTCTGTTATTGATATATATATGTATGTATATATATTGACTTTTATATTCTTATGCTTGGAAAGTGCTGGTTTTGAAAGTCTTTATCACCTCTAAAAGTTTCCTGGTGGAATCTTTTATGGCCCTTAATGTGCAGAATCATATCATCTGTAAATAAAGGTACTTACTGTGGGGGAAGCACATGTGCCTTGGTGTGTGTGTGTGTGTGATCAGATGGCAACTATTCTGTTCTCTCTGTCCACTTTACATTAATGTAGTGGCCTGTGCTACTCGAGGTCGTCGAGTCCCAGGCTCAGGCCTGAGGATTGAAAAAGGTTTTTCACTCTTGTTTGTATCCATTTTCTTTTCTTTTGTCTTACTGCTGTAGCTAAGACTTAACACTTGATACTGAAGATCACGGGAGATAGTGGACCCAATTGTCTTATCCTGATTTTAGTGGAAATGCTTTGAGATTCTCTGCATGTGGCGTGAGGTTGGTTTTATATGTATTTGAGATAATAGTCCCCCCATTCCTAGTCTTTTCAGAGTTTTCTCATGGAAAGTCGTTGGATTTTAACAAAAGCCTTGCTTGCATCTTATGCTCTGTGATGATGCTCCATGCGGGATGTTGATTCACCCCTGCATCTCTGGAATGAAGTCAGCCTGATGTGTTCTTGAATTGAGAATTGAGTCCACCATGATTTTACCGATTTTTTTTTTTTTTGGTCTATCTTTGTCATGGAGACCAGCCTGTAATTTTCTTTTTATATTGTCTTTGTCTGAAGGTGGTATTAGTGTGATATTGGCTTCACACATTGAGTTCTTTTTTTTTCTTCTTTGTGGGGCAACACGAGATTCCCAGTCTTAGTTCTTAAAGGGTTGGTAGAATTCAGTAGCAAACCCAGTTGCCCTGGACATTTTGGACTGGGAAGTTCTGTGCTACTGCTTCAATCTCATTGTAGTTAAAAGTTACATATCTTGCCTTGGTTTAGCTTCAACAATTCATATGCATGCAATTTTTGATTTCCCAATCTAGTGTGATGAAAGAGGGCTAATACAAATGATGTCAACAATATGTAGAAAAGAATCATAAAGACACACTTTAAAAACTTCTATTGTGTTAGGTCTTCTCTTCCACTTCATCGGTTTGGATAAGTGTTTGTCCACTTTGCACATCATTTTAACCTATTTATTTACTTAGTGCGTCCGTGGGTTGGGTGATGTGTGTGCAGAAGGCATCTTTCAAAGGAATCACTTCTCCCCTTTGACCCTACAGGTTCCGTGGGATGATACTCAGGTCCTCAGGCTGGTGGCTGTGTAAAGCGATGCCATTACTGATCTGAGGTATGGTTGAGGGAAAGATTTTTATTGTAGCTATGAGGGAGAAAACAGCATCTGGAAGAGTTCAGAGCGGTAGTAGCAGACTACACAGGACCAGAACTAGGTCATGAGGCTGAGGGGTGGGGAAGTAGAGAGAGGGAGAGAAAAGAGGAGACAGAGAGGGGAAGCAACGTGAATGGTTGAAATGGCGGGGTTATACAGGACTGAGAAGCTAGGAGGAGAGAGCCTATGAGCTGCAGGTTAGGCAAGTGCCTTTACTTTCTGTCTTCCTCAGGGCTTCTATTGCTGTGGTAAAATACCATGACCACAACTTGGGAAAGAAAGCTTATTTGCCCTACTTTTCACTGTTCATCACTGAGGGAAGTCAAGGCAGCAACCTGGAGGCAGGAGCTGATGCAGAGGCCATGGAGGGATGCTGCTTACTGGCTTGCTCCTCATGGCTTGCTCAGCTGTTTTCTTACTGTCACGAGCAAAATCCCGGGCACTTCCCCAGTGGTCAGCTGGAGACGAATTGGACAGAAAGCCCAGACACTCAATGGCGGTTAAATAACCTTTTACTGATGCTTATTCAGAATACACAATCCACATCAAACACATCAATCACACATTAATAGGATCACACATTAATATAATCATACATTAATATAATCATACGACCTGTCTCGCCGTTATGTCCACACTTTCTGTCAGTACCTGACAGGGCGGATGTAGCCAGGCCTCAGTCACTGCTTCGGGTGGCAATTCACTCGGAGCTGTGTTTCCCCGTGCCTAGGATATGGGGTCTGGTCCTTCAGCGTCTGGTCCTTCAGCGTCCCGGGAGTCGACCAGGATCGGAGGGAGTTTGACTGCAGAGCCTCCTCAGAGTTTCCAGGTGTTAGCTTCTGAGGGCTGGCTGGAGTCCCCTTTACTTCAGCCGGGAAGCTCGGGGTCAAACTCAGCGGATTTGGGTCTGTTCTCCCTTAATAAGCTAATTCGATGGCCAGGCCTCATCACCTTAGCAACTGGGTGAGGTAATCCTCCTCACTTATCTATCTGTCTCACTCACCCTGCCTTTCACTCTGTAACTCCTGATAGCCAGAGTGGGCTTGGGCGGAGTGCTAGGAGGGTGACCTTCTGCTTATCTTTGCTCCCCTCTGAACCTCTATCTTATGTCTTCACACATCTATGTCACTCAGGCTAGCCTGAACTTGCCCAAAAGGACTTCCATTTTATGCTCTTTACACTTACAGAACCCAGGACCACCAGTCCAGGGGTGGCCCACCATGGGCTAGGCCCTCTCCTATCAATCACTAGTTAAGAAATGTTAGCAGACTTGTCTGTGTCCTTGTATTACTGAGACATTTTCTTAATGGAGGTTTCCTTCTCTTGGGTGACTGCAGCCTGAGGCACGACACATGCTGAGCTGTTCCACTGACTCCCTTGTTTACATTTTCAGAGAACCAGCCCGTCATGTCATGGGTTTGCTGCAGTTTTTTTCCAGTTCTGTTTCATTCCTTTCTATCTGGATCTTAATCATTTCTGTGGCTTTTCAGTGTCACTTGTTCTTGTTTTTCCAAGGCCTTAATATACATCAGTAAGTTGCTTAATTGAAACCTAATTAAATTTTTTTTGTATTACTTTGTGTCTATGAGTGTTCTGACTGCATGCATGCCTATACACCACTCTTGCACATGGGGTCTGTAGAGGCCAAAAGAGGGTGTCGGATCCCCTGGAACTAGAGTTACAGAGGTTATGAGCAACTGTGTGGGTGCTGGGAACAAAACATAGGTCCTCTGCTAGAGGAGCCAGTACTCCTAACTGCTGAGTCATGTCAATCCAGATGGTTTAATGTAGACATAGAAATAGGCTTCTCGGTTAAGACTTCTTTCATTTTAACCCTCAGGGTTTGCTATGTTGTATTTTCATTTAATTCTAGGTTCAGATGCTTCATGTTGGTCGTATGCTGCTACAGTGTATACATGTTTCTGTTCTTGTTTAAAATATTTTAGTCATATAATATTTTCTAGACTACTGAAGAGAACCACAAGAAAGACTTTGGTAGAAGTTTTTATGTTGTCCAGAAAATCAGAGAAGGCAGAAGACTGGGATAATAGAGGGAAAGGAAAAAAAATTGTCTGAACTAAAGATGCCTAAGGAATCATAGGGACAGACTGAAGGTATATAGAATGTTGTAGAAGGCCAGAGGTGATGTGGGTTTTGTTTGCTGTGGTTTCGCTTACCTGCAGATACTGAATTTAAAAAGAAACTGTAAAATAAGTTTAAAAAGTCTATCCATATTGGGTTAATTCTGTTTGGTTTTTCTTCATTTTAGAAATAGCTGATTCTTCACTGCAAAATGTTTATGACATATGTATGGTTATATGGACATGTATGTGACTTAGATTTAACTATGTGTGAATGTAAGCTAGCCTTAAATCTATATGTTTGTATGTATGTAACTTGGATCTAACTCTGTATGTATGAATATAACTATTGTTTAGAAAGAGACGTCTAGGTTAAAGAGTATATTTCTTAATCCTAATAAGCTCTCTGTTCATTGTATTTTCTTTTAAACTAAGGAAACAACAAGCCTTGAGTTTCCATCCTTCTGAGGTTAAAAAATTGTAATGGGGGTGTCACTACTTTAGGGAAGTGTATTAAAAGGTCAAACCACTGGGAAAGTTGAAAACCAGTGGCTAAGACAATGTCTCTCCCTACTCAAGGTCTATCCGGGCTCAGGAAAATATGTCTAGACTCCTTGTCTTAGCTTACTTTGTTAAGCTTAAGCTATTTGAATAAACTGAGTCATATTAAAGTTTTTTACTTTTGATACTCAGAAAAGTTTCAGCTCAATAACATAATTTTTAGGGCTAAACTTGACAGAAATAAATTATAAAGTCCTAGTCTTATGAAAGCTGCTCACACATTAAAGGCTGTTAGGAAACACAACAGTCAGTCATTCTTATAAATAATCAAAGTTCCTTAATTGTAGCCATGGTAAGTACTGTGATTAATTATAGGGATGAGTTTTATTTAGTTCCTTGTAGAAGTTTCCAGGATTGAGCTTACAAGTAACTAGAAACAAAGTTTTTCTATTCAGATATACCTTGGCAGCCCTCATATTTCAGAGATATGCAGAATATGGCATTTAAGATGTCTATTTAAAAGCATTATATCAGACAGAGACTCCCAGATCCTAACAGTGACCCAAGGTCTACGGAAGATTATGAGACACCAGGATAGCTCCATCTAGATTGTGGCAGCGCTGACCTGGGGAAGATGTCGTAGCATAATGCCTGCCTGCCGTCAGGACCCGGCCTAGATCTGCAGGACATTGGAGAATTGATTGCACTCTATTGCCTAGACAAAGTAAGGTCAGTCTTCTCCCATATGTCCCTCTACTGTGGGAAAAGCTTCCACTTTAAAGGTCTGGCAGTCGAACATTGATGCTGTTTGGATACTTCTGCCTCCAACTATGTGGAGAACTGGT
Source organism: Sigmodon hispidus (assembly GCA_004025045.1). Taxonomy (NCBI): domain Eukaryota; kingdom Metazoa; phylum Chordata; class Mammalia; order Rodentia; family Cricetidae; genus Sigmodon; species Sigmodon hispidus. The sequence continues at coordinate 27,313 of PVIH01020775.1, forward strand.
CACTGTTGTTTTTAGTAGATTCAGAAGCAGTCTGCACTTAGGTATAATTTATCCTTCTCACATCTCTGCAAGTATTGACGGCTAGGCTAGTTATAACTTTGTCAGCTTAATAGAATCAGACAATCAGATCCTTCTGCTAGGTGATAGCCAGCTTGCAATCTCATTTTATAAAGCCTGATTGGTAATACTAATATAACTAAAACTCCTAAATTTTTTGTAATTTGTATGAGATTCAGAGAATTGTAGAATTTGGATCTACCTCACAGAGTCCAAAAGAATTCCAGATAAGTACAGCCTAAGTTTTTCCCACCTGTCTGTTTCTAAGGATGATACTTTCTCTTCTGGTTTCAGGACTCCTGCCCTTCCCAAACTGGGCTCAAAATTTAAATTCTAACTTTTGTTCTTAGTTTTAACCTATCTCAACAGATTTCCACTTGAATAGGAGCTCTGGACTTGCTGGAAGCATGTGGACAAGTCCTACCTATGTGGGTTGTTTTCTGTCTTGGCAACTGGGTCAGATAACTACATGCCCCTGACAGAAGCCCTGGAGCCCAGTTCCTTTACTAGCTTTTCAACTTTTTTGGGCCCTAACAATGCCCCAGTGTCAGCTTGAAGCAGCAATATAGAGAACCGACACTCATTATCCCTGGCCCATACCAGGTTGAAATGCTAAGTTAAAAGGAAATCTGGCATAGGTAACAAATCTTTTTGTGGAGGTCAAAAGGTCCCTATAGCCTAGAGTTTGGCTTTGCAAATCAGGTCCCAGTTGCTCCTGTAAGACCTTGTAGATCAGTTTGGGCCTGCAAGTTGGTGCAAAGGAGGTAGCATAAGACCATCCTCCAGATAGACAGGCCTTGACAGCTCTGAAATAGCTGGAACCAGGTGACTAGATCTAAAGTTGAGGGGCCCAAAAGAGATGGCACCAGGTGTCACCTCAAAAGCTCAGGGACTATGCTGCCCTCATAGAGCTAAGATCGTAATGATGTTGGCAGGATAGGAGATAATCTTTTTCTTGGCCATCACCTTTTGCCTCTGTGTCATAAATAGACTACTCCTATGAGCATCTCGTCAGAGACCCATGACTGGGACAGTAACCAAAAAGAAAATGTGCGATCCAGATGCCGCTGGTACAGGGAGCGAAAGAAAACAAACTACATTTCCCAGGAGGCACAGCAGCGGTTTGGGAAATGACGCACAGCAGGGTGGGCGTTCCTGAAGACCTCGAAGGCGGGACTTTCGACGTTTGGTTCCCAGCCCGCCTTCCGGTTCAGGTGGCTCCCGAGAATCGGGGAAGATGAAGAACCCTGAGGATAGAGGATCCACTTCCACCTTCCGGGCAAGGCGCAGCCTCTGCGGTCTAGCAGCGCTCCCCGCCCCAGTGGTCTCCATGGCAACGACGTCAGCATCGGTGAGTAGAGATTCCTTGCTTTCGGCTCATCCGCTTGAGTACTGCATCCTGGAACTCCAACCTTTCCGTGTTGGTGCCCTGGGATCTGGAAGCAGCCAGGTCCTCAAGGCTCCCGATTCGGGCTCTAACCTTGGACTCAGTGCTCCGCTGCCCTTGGCGTCCCTCTCTTGAATCTGTAGAAGAATGTCGGTAATGTTTCCCTCCTGGAGAACTGGAACAAGTTCGCGTGTGTCTTGAGTCTTGTGCTCAGCAGGATCCAGATCTGTGGGCGGTTTCGGAGGCATCCCTGTAGCTAGTAGGGTGGCTGTGAATTGCTACGTTGCTGGCAGGCAAAGGGACTGGGTCTGTTTTCACCACGAATTTGGCTTGCCCCTGAAAAGCACAGATGAATCTGTTTTCTTATTAACACATTTTTTTTTAAACCTGTACTGCAAAGCAAATTCGTTAAAATATTTGTTAATGACAGAGCTTTGTGGATGCACATATACAGTGGACCCACAGTTACTTTCCAGTATGCCATGCTGTTCCCTGCCAGCATGGGCCTGATCACTATTTCTTTTTTCGTGTGTGTGTGTGTGTGTGTGTGTATGTGTGTGTTTGTGCATGCATATATGCTGGTACACGTGTATAAAAGTGCAGTTACACTTTTGTAGGCATGCATGTGCAAGTTCAAGTTTGATATCAGGAATCATCTTTCCAACGTTATTACAAGAGCTCTTAGTTAAACCTAGAGTTTTTAGATGTGGCCTGGGTTGCTAGCTAGCTTGCCCTGGGTTCACCTATCTCCTCCTTTTGAAGCTAAATTTAGAGACCTACCCAGCATTTCTGCGAATTTTGTGGCTCTGAGCTCCGGTCCTTTAAGTTATCTGACACACACTTGAACTGCTGACACATCTCGGGAGTCCAGGGCTACACAACCTGGCCTGCAGTATCAGTCCATTCTAGCCTTGCTGTGTCAACATTTGGGGGGTACAGACATAGAAGGCACAACTCCCTTCTGTCCCCAGTCGCAGTCTGAGGAATTCCCTTGGACTTTAGGGACCTCAAACTCCTACTGCACCAGGATGTGATGCTTTGATGCTGAAAAGGATTTCAAGGTAGTCCGATTTGAAGCAGAGTAAGGGTTTAATGAAAACATTTTAATAGGGGAGGAGGAGGCAGCCCTTGCAAAGATCAGTCACATCAGAAAGCATGGTTGTGGGCTTCTCTGACAGAGAGAGGTGCAGTTCTTTCTTTTTCAAAAGTCACTCAGGATTTTGGTAGGGATTGAAGTTACTATCATCAAAGAGTTGCTAAGAAACCTAAATGAGATGGTGGCTGCTTCCTGAGGAGTACTTGACAGGACTATAGTCCATTGAGTGAAAATCTGGCTCACCCAGAAAAAGAACGTGGGCTAGCTTTACTGCAAACAGAGTTAGCATATATTTGAGCTTCTTGGGCAGTCTTGGGGGAGGAGGGAAGCCCTATCTAAGATCACATATGTTCAGGCCTTGGCCTGGCTTGTTCCCTTGCCATAAAAATACCTCTACATAGAAGGAGTACTAAGTGCCAGCAGCCTTCACAGTAAGCTTTGATAATACCACATTCTTTTAAAAATTATATTTGTTTCATTTTATGTGTATGGATGTTTTACCTACATATATTTATGTGCACCATGTATATGCCTGGTACCTGGGGAGGCCAGAAGTGGACATCAGATTCCCTGAAACAGAGCTGACAACAGACCAAAGTAAAGATACTACCAAATCCAATTTGGTGAATCAATGAATTTTATTGGGGTTATTTACAGTGGTTATTTCCTGGAGCACGATGATTTCAGACAGCTGTATCACCACAACCCACTCTAACATGGGTGACAACTCAGAAAAGCTAGAAACCCAGAGCGCACTTCACTACCTAACAGTTTGGAGTGTAGGACCTTCAGACGTTAATATGGTCTGAGCCTCTTCCAGGGTAGTTCAGCAGGTGGTGTCTCTCAGCAGGCCTTACAGCTTACATATGCTTAGGAAGAGAGGAGTGTCTTAGTGTTCTATTGCTGTGAAGAGACACAATGACCATGGCAACTCATGTAAAGGAAATCATTAAACTGGGTGGTTTACAGTTCCAGAAGTTTAGCTCATTATCATCATGGCAAGACATAGCAGCATGCAAGCAGACATGGTGCATGAGAGGGAGCTGAGAGTGGGGGAGGAGCTGCATCTCGATCCTGCAGATAATAGGAAGTGGTCTGAGTATGTGAGTATGGCTTGAACATTTATGAGACCTCTAAGCCTGCCTCCATAGCCATACACTTCCTCCAACAAAGGCTACAAATAGTGCCACTCTCTATGAGCTTATGGGGGCCAATTACATTCACACCACTGCAAGGGTTTTAGTGAATCTGGTCAGTTCCCAGGACTTCCTGAACCTCTTTTGTTGTTGACTTCCTGAGCATAGGGAACTTCCCTGCAGGGTGGAGTGAATTGCTGCCACAGTGCTCAGGTCTACTTTCAAGCTGCCCGTTGAAGATGTGCTGCTTTACTCTTTCCCAGTAAGTGGATAGGAAACTCTCAACCAGCAACCAAAGGAAGGGTAGGGAAGCCTAGGAGTGACACCCAAAGTACACTTTCCAAGGTTTTCACTGAGTATAGACATGATGAGGACTTCAGGGATCCTTCCAGGCTGAGGTGCCTCGTGGAACAACATAGGTTTTTTTTTTTTTTTTTTTTTTTTTTTTTTTTTTT